>RKSS01000389.1:0-26632 GCA_009829855.1 Neofusicoccum kwambonambiense
GGGCGGTGGTGGGGGAGGTTTGGTGAGGGGGGCATGGAGAGGGGGGCACTGGTTGGTGTTGCGGATATCCGGTCCTTCTGAGTGTCGAGTTGGTGTCAAAGCTATGTTTCTTGCTCGAGTTGGCCGCATCAGGTGGTCTGGTATTCTTAGTTGTGCGCCTCGTGCTTCGTCGTGTGGCCACCGCAGGACATACGTGTCAAGCTGCTCACGAGGCATAATTTCCCGATCAAGGCGCCGGGACTTAGTATTGGGAGTCACATGTGGCTCTACTCAAGGAGATGAGCTCCTCTCAAAATCGAATGTCTTGTGCTCATACACATACTCTTCACCTAACAGTAACCTGCAACAAACAGGAATTAGCTGCAAGGAAAAAGA
Organism: Neofusicoccum kwambonambiense; assembly: GCA_009829855.1. Taxonomy (NCBI): domain Eukaryota; kingdom Fungi; phylum Ascomycota; class Dothideomycetes; order Botryosphaeriales; family Botryosphaeriaceae; genus Neofusicoccum; species Neofusicoccum kwambonambiense. The sequence continues at coordinate 376 of RKSS01000389.1, forward strand.
ATAACTGTTGTTCTGCGTGCCTCGTTCCGAAACTCGGAGCATTCCTTCTCCTACCACGAAGCAATTGGATTATTGGTGGCGACAAAAAGTAGCAAGATTGGAAAATGGTGATGACCGTCACTTATTATTGTTGAACCCTCCATCGTCTTTAACACGGTGCTTGGCGAGTCCAGACAGTCAAAATGGTGCATTCAGTCTATTTCCTCGGAGTACTAAGAAATCACTTGAGAATACGACGTCATATTAATCCCTCTCTAAGTGAAAGCTTCTTAGCTGTAGTGTTTTAATGCCTTGCCACAACTCGGAACTCTTTTTAGGTATCTTTGAATTTCTAAAGCTGAGGGCCTTATAAAGCCAATGAAACCCTCGCGCTTTAAACACCAAGTGCTGCTACAATCGTGTTAGTAGCGAGAAGTACATCATCACTGCACGTGCACTGATTAGAGCATGACAGCTATCGGAACGTGATTGGCATTTAAACAGAAGCGCTTGAACTACTATGCGAATCAGGTGTGAAAGTTTGCTTAGCATGATTTGGAACGACTTCTGGAGTTTCTCACGGATGCGGGAGAACGAGTCTTCACAACTTTGAGCATCAAGCTCCACGGAGTTTGAAATGATCCACCTTCTCAGAGCTGAGGGCATCTTTATATACTCTGCGCTTCTCCTGACCACGTGCCAGTGCGATCTGTCCAGCAGGCTGACAACGCCAGAATAAGATCCCCAAAGATGTGGCTGGCTTTGTACAGCATTGCGTTGGCAGCCACCAACACCGCCTGCTGTGGACGTGGCTCAACTTAGAGTGCCTACATCCGCAAGTGAAGCCCACGACTTTCCCAAGCACAAAACACCTACCTCAGCACCCGAACTCCACGAGACCTCGGAAAAGCAGCACAGTGAGCTGGCACAACGACACGCTATCAATTCGCTACCCATAACGCCTTCAAACAATGCCTGCGCAATGCTTTTTTTCTCCGTTCGCTCTTTCGCAAAGAAGGTGCACGCTCGCTAGCTCGCTATGCAAACCCAACCCACCCCCTCCCTCAGCCACGCCAAAGACAACTCCCGTCGGACCAATTCCCGTATCCTTTCCGTTCGACTTTCCAGATACCGTTTCGTACCGTGCCCATTACCAACTCCGGCGACTACGCCCCGCTCACGCCCAACCCATCCGGCTCCTTCTCCGCCTCCGCAGCCTCCTCCTCGTCGCGCTCGCTGGCGACGCTCTCGTTGATGCTGGGCGCCTTCTCGCTGCCCTTCTTCTTGCGCCGCAGGCTGCTCCAGCTGAGCCCGCTGCTGCGATCCGCCTTCTTCTCCTCCTTGCTGCGCTCGGCGCCGACCTGCGGGCTGCTGGCGGCGCTGGCGCTGAAGCTCGACACCAGGCCCGGCGTCGGAGGCTCCGTGCCGGCGTGGCTGGTGTCGTCGCCGTCGTCGTCGTGGTCCCTGTCCACCCGCGGCGAGCGCGAGAAGAAGCTCGAAGCCTTCTCCTTGCCGAACCCGGGGAGCTGGAACTTGGACGAGCTGCCCTTGCGCGAGAGCTTGCTCATCCAGGACTCCTTGCCCGCCGACGTGCCCATATGTTCCGAGTTGCGCGACTCGGACCGGTCGAGCGAGGCGCGGGGGCTCCAGGATGCTGAGAGGGAGAGCGACGCCGTCTCCGCGTTTGAAGTGACGGTGCTGGCGCGCCCATCACGAGACTTGCGCGTTGACGTCGGCGACACATCAAAGTTTGGCATCTCGGTGGAAGGCGTCGAGACCATAGGAACGGTGGATGAGATAGAGGTAGCAAAGTCTGTAGCTGCGGTGGCCGAGGGAAACGTTTCCTCTGAATCAGTGCTGCCAGACTTTGACTTTGACTTGTCTTTGGACTTTGAGCTCTTCTCAGGTTTCTCCTTGTCGGCCTTCTTGTCTGTAGAGCGACCCCACAGACCCTTAAATACAGGCGCGGCAGGATTCAACTTGCCGCTTGGAGGAGTGTTTGGTGTCGGCTGTGGCTGCGACGGCGGGCGTGTTCCGATCGGAGCTTGAGGCGGTGAGCGCGTAGCAGGTGCAAAATCCATATTGTCCTCCACTACATCCTCGTAGCCCAGAGTTGGCACGCCGTATTGGACAGATGGACGCCGCGATGGATGGCGCGAGAAGCTACTCATAGCGTTGTAGCCGAGTTCCACAGTGGTATTTAGCGGGCTCGATCTTTGAGCCTGGGGTTCGGCACGGCCCCATCCGAAGCGTTGAGAGCTTTCAGTAGAGGGTCGCGGAAGCTGATTCACATCGCCAAATGATCTAGTAGAACCTGGCCTGGGAGATGATGGGCGCTCCATACCAAAAGCTGGCAGCCACGCGGGATCTTCTTCTTTGCTAGGAAACAATTTGAACCCACGTTTCCGCGTCTGTACGTGACTTGGGCTGTCCGAGTTGGTACCTGCGGAGCTCCGGAAAGGTTTCGACACGGAATCCATCCAGCTAGAGCCACCGGAATGACTTCCTCGACGTCGCTGAGTTCCTATCGGGTCTAAGTCCCCGTGTTCCGGGCGTGGCATCGAATGGCTCTGGCTAGGTTTTAGTGACCCTAGAGCTGGTCCTTCGTCTGACATTGTCTTGCCTCTTTGGCGGTTGAACAGCTGGCCAAATCTGCTGTGGAGAGTGGAGCCACCAATGCCCCTAGTGGAGCCGGAAAGCGACTTGATGGACAACGTATCAGCCTCCTTTCCAGTCTCCTTTCCAGCCTCCTGTGGTTGTTGGCCGATAGGCAGCTGATTCGAGCTGCCTCGCGGGCTTGCAAAAAGGCTAGGGGAGCGACTCTGAGCAGAAGCCGGGGAGCTTGGGCTTCTATTCGCTGGCTCTCGCGCTACGAGAGCACCGAGCCCGGGAATTGCAAGTACGTCTGGTGCACCTCCTCGCGACCCTGAAGAATGTCGATCTTCATCGAAATCCCCCTTGTACTTAGGCTCACCTTCGTCTGCAGACCTGTCTGTTTCATTGGAAAATAAGTCTGAAGGAAGGAGAGCGCCAGCATTTGGGCTCATGGGTGCACCACCAGTGAGCATCTCGATTTCAGCGGGCGAGAAGCTGCTTTCTCTGTTTGATATGGGGACTGCGCCGTTGGCGAAATTAAAGAATGGTGAGGAAGAAGTGACTGTCGGTGATATGCTAGAAATGCTGTTGTTATTGTAAGGCGCCGTAGTGACAGGGAAGCCAGGGTTAGCCTGAAAGCTGTCGTGGCTGAAACTCTCGTGGCCGAAGCTGTCGCGACTGAAGCCCTCGTGGCTGAAGCCCTCGTGGCCGAAGGTCTCGTGGCCGAAGGTCTCGTGGCCGAAACTGTCGTGGCCGAAGCTGGTGTCTCCGACGCTACCGGCGTGCGGCCTACGTCTTTGGCTGGTTCGTCGTGACGGTGCAGCTTCTAGCACCGGAGGTGGTCTGAAGATCTGAGGCTGATTGGCAGCTCTAGCCGAGAGAATCTGCAACTGGGACTGCGCTTCATTGTATGCTCGTTCCGCGGCCTGGAGAGCAGCCCACGCAGCCTGGTACCGTTGCTGCAGCCCTCTGATACGATCGTTCCACTGACGCTCTTCCTCGGCCCACTGAGCCCTGAGTTCAGCATCAATATCGCCCTCGGCGCCTTCGAACTTCTTGCGTTCTTCCTCAAGAATTCTGTTTTGTATTCCCATTTCGCGGACTGACTCCTCGAGAACCTTGATTATTTGCAGCTCTTCAGAGTGCTTGTCACGGAGTTCCTGGGCTTTCTCTTCTGAGATCTGCTGGTACTCCAATTTTTGCTGTCCGATGCGCTCAATTTCCGCGGCCATGTCGTCCATTTCATCCTTGAAGCGGTGCACATCATCTTGCATCTTCTTTCTTTCGTTCAGCTTTTGTTGAAGAGACTTCTCCTCCGCGGTCTTCTTGGCCTGAGCACGTTGGTTCTCTTTCTCCAAATTGACCACCTCTTTCCTCAATTCGGTGCTCGCGGCAGTCTTGCGGGTGAGCTCGTCCTTCAACTCATTGTGCTTCTGATTGAAAACATCCTTCTGGTCCTTGAAGCTGTTCTCCTCCTCTTCTATAGCCTTCCGAGTCGTTCCAATGTCCGAGCGCAGCTTGTCCCCCTCCGCTTGCAGCTGAGCCTCCGTCTCTCCAGATTTCAAATCCTCAATAGTGTCGTCGGCTTGTTGGTATGCGTTTGGGTTTGCCGGGGAATTCCTTCGGCCCGGCGTCACCCTCCTTGGGTGCGAAGTGCTGTTACTGTGGGAACGAACCATATCGGAGGTAGTCGGAAGCGGCGAAGACGGCTCGAGAAAGCCCTTGCAGGGAGTGACCTTGGGCTCAACCCACCACTTCTCGTCGTTGTCATGCTCGTCATCGTTGGCAATTTCCACAGCGCGGTTGTAAGCGGCGAAGTCGAAGAAGTCATCGGAGGAGGGCAGCTTCGTGCGGAAACGGAGGGGATCGCTCTGGGTGTGGAAATTATGGTGGTTGATTGCGATAACGCGTACGGTATAGGCGGTGGCAGGCTTCAAGTTGGCGATGTTCACGGAGGTGTCCTTGGGACCGACTTCCTCAACTGCGTTTCGGTTAGCAACCGGTGGCAGACGAGATGAGCAGGGCGACGCACCGAAGACGCCATTGATCTTGATCTGGTATGCCTGAACGCCGCTGCGGGGCTCTGCAGGCTCCCAGTGGAGGATGGCGCCATCGGCCTTGATGCCGGCGAGGGAGACCTGGGGCGCTGCGGGGACGTCGAGCCCGAGGAGCTTGATGAGATCATCCTCCTTGATGACCATCACCAGCCACGCGCGGTAGACAAGCCTGGGTCGCGTCAGCGGTCAGGGCGAGATTTGGGGAGCACGCGACAGGCGCACCAGAGCAGCGCAGCGCAGGTGGCCAGGGCCGTGAAGGACGGCGCGGAGGAGAGGGCGTCCAGCGGCTCCATGCCGGCGGCGCGGACGGGCCAGTGGGCGATGAGCTCTGGCGAAGGCATCTGACCGGCCTTCTCGGGTGTGGGCGCCTGGGGGCAGGCGGGCGTTTGGCGGAAGAGGGTGACTGTGGTGTCGCAAACGAGGCGTGCTGCTCCCGCCCTACAGCCAAGGCTGTTTCGCGGCGGCGGCGTCAGGGCCTGCAGAACCGAACGCCATCCGATTCCCCACAAGGACAAGCCCGTGAGCCCACCCACCGCCCGCCATACCCACACACCCAGCCCGGCGGTGCGCACCAGGAGCTGTCACCGCCGTCGCGTCCCAGCGGCGCACCAGCGGCCACATCGCTTGCGCCCGTAGAGCACGATCTCGAGAATAGCATTCCTGCGCTGCGTGCCCGCGCCACGATAACGCCCGGCGTCTGCGTGCGTCTGCGTCCGCCTCGGTCTGCCGCGGCTCTGCGAACAAGCTCGTGACGCGCTCGGCACCACCAGACGCATCCTGAGACTATGTCAGGCTGCTTCTCCTAGACGTGCGCCGCCGCCGACTCTTCTCTCCACTCAACTGCCCCGGCCCGTTCCTCGCTCCCAGCCGCAGGCCGCCTCTTGCTCCGTCCTGCAGCCCGTTCTCCTCTCGTGCCGCCGCGCCTGGCGCTGACCTGTCTGTGGCCCAACAACCGCCGCTGTTGAGCGACACGCTCCGGCGCAAACACTAGATAACCCACGGACCCCGGCGCCCTCCTCCTCCCCCTCTCCTTTGCGCGCCCAAACCAGCCACCATGCAGTACGTCCGCGGGCTGTCCAGCTCGGTGTCCAAGACGTGGAACTCCATCAACCCTGCCACACTTAGCGGCGCTATCGACGTCATTGTCGTCGAGCACGAAGATGGCTCGCTGGCCTGCTCCCCGTTCCACGTCCGCTTTGGGAAGTTCTCGCTCCTGCGCCCCTTCGAGAAGAAGGTCGAGTTTACCGTAAATGGCACGAAGCAGCCGTATTCCATGAAGCTGGGCGAGGGTGGCGAGGCCTTCTTCGTCTTCGAAACCACCGACAGTATCCCCGAGTCGATGCAGACCTCGCCCTTGGTGTCGCCCGCGCAAAGCCCAGAAGCAAAACCAGACTCCGTGACCGACGACCTGTTCTCGGAGCCACCACCCCTCAGCCTCGCTACAGATGGACAGAGCGACCGGATGGGCAGATACAGGGCGAAGAGCGATCTTGGTGAGGACCACCCGCCTGCCCTTGCTATATACGACTAACTTGACCAAGGTGATAATCCTAGCTCCCCCTTGGCGGAAGAAGCTTCTATGGAATTTCCCAGCCTTTCAGTAGCGGTGGAACGCCCCGCCATCGGCTTCGATCGCGGTCTCAGCGACGAGATCCTTCCTTCGACCAAAGCTGCTCTCTCCAAAACTTTCACTGATGCGCCAGCGCCTATGCTTCTCGCGCAGAACGAACCAGTTCCCGGCAATCTGCAGCACCGATCAACAAGCCCACCTCCCGTTTCTCGTACCGAAGCCTTAGCGCGTGCAATGACTTTGTCGAAAAAGCTCTGGACTTCGAACGTCCCCTCCCAGGTTACAGAGGATGGTGATCTGATGTTGGACATGACTGGGTATAAGAGCAACGAGGAGGATGCGCTGCGGGCAGAGGTTGTTGCGCGGAAGATCTTGTCCGAAGAACTTGAGGGAAGCTACGATATCGGTGCGTTGATTGGGGCTGACGACAAGGGGAACTTGTGGATCTATAGCAGCGAGGAGGCCAAGGAGGTTGCCGCACGGAAGCTTGCCATCCAAGGCCTACAGCCTCAGGCCATGAGGTCGTCGGACGCCATTAGTGATCCTGGCTACCACAGCGACGACAACCCCAGTGATGTTGAGACAGAGGTGGGAGCTCAACACATCCGGCGCGACTCCGATAGTGGACTTGGCCTTCTAACACCGCCAAAGTCCCCCAACCAGCCATCTGCAGAGGGCACCAAAAGCTACGCTAAGACTCTGAGGCTTACGAACGAGCAATTGAAGTCGCTGGACCTGAAGCCTGGCGAGAACTCGATGTCTTTTACCGTCAATAGGGCAACGTGCCAGGCCTTCATCTACTACTGGCGACACGATGTTCCAATCGTTATTTCTGATATTGACGGGACTATTACAAAGTATGTCTTTTACCGTGGGTTGATGATGCCGACAGCTGACAAGTATACAGGTCAGATGCATTGGGTCATGTGCTGAACATGATTGGCCGCGATTGGACTCACCTGGGAGTCGCAAAGCTTTACACCGACATCGCTACGAACGGATACAATCTGTTGTACCTTACATCGCGATCCGTCGGTCAGGCCGACATGACACGAACTTACCTAAACGGAGTCGTGCAAGATGGGCATAAACTGCCAAGGGGACCTGTTATCATGAGTCCCGACAGAACCATGGCTGCGCTCCGTCGTGAGATCTACCTTAGGAAACCGGAAGTTTTCAAGATGGCTTGTCTGCGCGACATCATGAACCTGTTCAACAAACCAACGGGCCAGACGCCGTTCTACGCAGGCTTCGGTAATCGATTCACGGACGCGCTTAGCTACCGCTCCGTCAACATCCCCTCGACGCGTATCTTCACGATCAACTCCAATGCCGAGGTTTCGCTAGACTTGCTGTCTCTGAACAAGTACAAGACTGGCTACCAGAGCATGCGCGAGATTGTTGATCACTACTTCCCGCCTGTCGGATTGTTGGTGCAGAATGGAGGCGAGGAGTTCACTGACTTCAACTACTGGCGTGAAAGGCCACTCGATCTGGATGAGTTCTCAGCTAGCGAGAGTAGCGACAGCTCAGACAGCGAAGATGATGAAGACGAGCGGAGGAGCTATCACAGTGAGGACGAAGCAGAAACCGAGGCAGAGTTGGGTGATAGCTACCTGTCACGAGACTCTATCGACGAGACGGGCCAGATGGAGGACTCGATGATGGAAGATTCAATGATGGCCAGCTCCATCATGGAGAGCGTCGAGGGTGATGCTCCAGAAGAGGAGGAAGACGAAGATGAAGAGTACGAAGATGAGGAAGGAGAGGAAGAAGATGACGAGGTCGAAGACGATATCGACGAAGCGGAGGCCCGGGAACTGGACAGGCAACTCGATGCCCTTGACATTGACTCGGACACCCCATCGTCACCTACCACAACGAAGGCTCAACCCTTCGTACCTGGCTCACCTGCACGCTCGGAGAAGACGATAGAGCCGAGCACTCCGAGGAGGTAAACGAAAGCATGTGCGGCGTATTTTCGTTCTCTTCAAAGCTTGTTTTCGGGATAACGGTGGGTGCATAGGAGACGGCGTTGGGACGACATTGGTCTTTTCCGGTTCGCTAAGGAAGCTTGTGAGCATTGCGAGGGCGCTTGTTTAATTTGGGATTTCTAGGTTAATGTAATCACTCGGCCTTCCGACTTTCTAGACCAAACATGTATTGCTGTATCATTTTGAATGCTTAATTGTTGTACCTCGGTGTAGTGAACCCATCAAAAGTATATTGACGGTCGAGTCATGGTGGCAAAAGCCCTTGACATCTCTGCAGCACCTGCCCGGGCAGCGTTCTCTCGTCATGCTTAATCCACCGTCATGGTGACGAGTATTCCGAACTCTGATCGCGAGTCTCGACCAAGCGAGGCTGTCGGAAGTTCTTCGCTGGATCGCAGGCTAATATTCGCGTGCTTCACGTATACAAGTGTGGTACTCAAAAAAGTACATTTGTAGAGTACACGAGGTTCTCGAACACATCCGACCCATAAATGTCGAGTCAACGCACAGCGGGCTGCACACGCGAGGTTTCAGGGAGCTCTCAATCCCGACGAAAATCAGTGAATGCTCTACGGAATGTGTAAGAGAAGAATGACGCCGCGTTGGAAGTTGTTCAGGAAGCTGTCTCCTGCCTCTTCGGGCGCCGCGCGTCGGGGTTCGGCGAAACGTTGGCCGACCGGGTTTGAGATTTTGGGTGATCGTCACGGTCTACCTTTCCGCAACGACGAATCCTCACGACCTCACCGGCGCCCTCTGTCTGAACGCCTCTACTCGAGTATTTCGAGTCCATAGCCGCCCGTCATGTCGTCCATGCGCAATGCTGTCCAGCGGCGCGTAAGTCCACACCCAGGAACACGTCGCTCCGACCCGTACGACTTTTTTTTTCTGACAACTCTCTACAGAACCATAAAGAGCGCGCGCAACCTCTCGAGCGGCAAAAATGGGGCCTGCTCGAGAAGCACAAGGACTACTCGCTCCGCGCGAAAGATCACAATGAGAAGCGCAAGCGGCTGAAGATTCTGCGCGAGAAGGCGGCCGACCGCAACCCGGACGAGTTCTCCTTCGGCATGATGTCGTCGACCGTCAACAAGCGCGCTGGCACTAGAAACGGCGACAGGGGCAACACAGCGCTGTCGACGGACGTGGTCAAGCTGCTCAAGACGCAGGACGCAGGGTATATACGGACGATGCTGCAGAAGGTACGGAAAGAGAGGGAAAAAGTGGAGGAGGGGTTCGTGCTGGACGAGGAAGAGGGAGAGATTGAGGCGTTAAAGGGGCAGAGGGTCGGGAAGGGGAAGCATACGGTTTTTGTGGGGGATCAGCAGGAGCAGAAGGAGTTTGCGCCGGAGGAGTGGTTCGATGTGGAGGATGAGGCGGACTTGGAAAGGGTGTGGAATCGGCCGAGGAAACAGGCGAAGGCACAAGATGACGATGAGGACCTTGAGGATACCGATGGACGGCAGGGACACGATGATGAGTCGGACGCTAGGGAACAGCGAGCTCTACAGAGGAAACGGGAGAAGGCACAGGAATTCCGGCGCTTGAAGTTGGAGGCGTTGAAGAGGAAAGAGAGGGACCTCATGACCGCGCAGGAGGAACTCGAGGCCCAGAGATCCAAGATGAACAACAACGTCGGCGGCGTCAACAAAAACGGGGTCAAGTTTAAGGTTCGGGAACGCAAGCGCTGAGCAACATTTCGCTGTTATCGCCGCATGCAAATCAACGACTTAAAACGAGACGGTGTCGGCATCTCATCCATTATCCTGGCTATACATGGCACCACCTCGACCCGGTTTTACAGCTTACTCGGCATTCTCATCGCACCATCCAACCTGATGACCTCTCCGTTCAGCATACTATTCTCTACCGCATCCTTCACTGTCCTCGCAAACTCTTCCGGCTTGCCCGCCCTCTTTGGGAACTCCATGACGCGCTCCAGACTCTTGCGCACCTTATCGCTCATCATCGCGGTCATATTGCTATCGAACAAGCTCGGCGCAAGCGTCACAACCCTGATACCGAAGCGCGAGAGATCGCGTGCCATAGGCAGCGTCATGCTGCGCACAGCGCCTTTGGATGCTGCGTAAGCGACCTGGCCCATCTGCCCGTCGAAGGCTGCAGCAGATGCGACCATAATGACGACACCGCGCTCATTATCCGGACCATAGGGTTCGTTTTGCGTCAGATGGGGCAGGACTTGGCGGATTAGGTCGACGGTGCCGCGTAAGTTTATCGAGAGAACCATGTCGAAGGAGTCAATAGGGAGAGGCTCGTTCTTGTGGTTGATTATCTAGACGAAAAGGAAGGAGAAAATTAGAGCCGTGATCGATAAATCTATCTGCGGACCACAATTCTCCCGCTTGTCTCTCTGTCCGCCAATGGATGCAGCAGTGACAGCAGGGCGCCGTGACTACTAAAGGAAGCAAACTCACCAGTCCCGGCAATCCTACCCCAGCACCAGCCAGCACGCCGCCGAGCGGCACGCCCTTCTCCTTTGCGAACTCAACAATGCCTTTCACGGCAGCCGCAATGTTCTCAGTGTCCGTAACGTCGGTCTCGAAGAAGCGGGCACGCTCGCCGCCGAGTTCCTTAACGAGCTCCTCACCGGAGCTGCTGTTCATATCTAGGATCGCGACGTAGGCGCCCTGGCTGTGCAGGAGCTTGACGGTCGCGAGACCGAGTCCGGAGGCGCCCCCGGAGATGATGAAGAGGCGGTTTGGGATCTGCATTTTGGTGTGGAGAGGGAGATCGGAGGAGTGATGAGCAAAGGGAGCCGCGGTGGAGAACGAGTGAGTCTGGAAATACTAGGGACACAACCGTAAGAAGTATCAGAAGTTGGTGGTGAAAAGACGGTCGTGCGAAAAGACAACCGAAGTTCATATGTCAATCTCCAGCATCCCACATAAGCTTCAACATACCTCGGCCCCAGAGCAGATGCCCATCTGCCGCTTCTCACCGCCTACAAGCGACAAGGGCTCCAGTCGGTTTTAGCCGCGCGGGTCCCTTCCGCAGATCGGGGCGGCCGGCTGGTTGGCGGGCGCGCAGCAGAGACCCAGTCTCGAACCACCATCAAGCCAGACGAAACACACGTCGAAGCTCGCGCGAGCTCGTCTCATCCGCTCCGCGCCCGCCTACAAACCCACCGCAACCCCTTCCGGTCCGCGCACTCGGGAGCCGGTCCGGACCACGACGCTCTTCTCTCCAATCGCACTCGACGAGACGTCGCAATCGCCCGCTCGCCAGTCCGAAAAAGTCCGGCGCGCCAACGACGACGATACATCCGCATCACCAACCACCCGGCGACGACCCCACTCGGCACATAACTCCTCCCTCCACCCCGGAACGCCCGACCGTCGGGGCGAATCTCTCTCTCTCCCACGCACGCGCCACACACACATCTCCAATGGCGGCAGCAACAACACCGTCGTCGTCGACGACCGACGCCAAGACATCAACGTTCGACAAGGACAGCGTGCCGCGCGACCCCGTGCCGCGCAACCCCGTGCCGCTGTCGGCGGGGCAGGAGCAGCAGGTGCGGGACCTGTACTACAAGCGCGTCCGGCAGCGGTGCGCGGACGAGATAAAAGGTAAGGGACCCTCTTTTTCCCTTCATCTCGCTAGTCGGGGAAAAGATGCTGGGGACGCGGGGTTGAAGGGAAGAAGCTCAGGATGGGGGAGTTCGAGTGGCTGGCGGGTCGACTCTTTGCTGCTTATTTCCCTCTCTCTTCCTTTCTCGGTGTGTGGGGATTGGTCAAGGGCTTGTGTGCTGACGTCTCTGCGGCAGAATTCGCCTCCTGCGCCCTCCACCGCACGATCAGCGCCACCTGGGCGTGTCGGCAGCAGCGGCTGCTCATGAACAACTGCATGGTGCAGCACGCAACGCAGGAGGAGCAGGACCTCGCGCGGGAAGAGTGGTTCGCAACGCGGGAGCTGCGCAAGCGCGAGCGGGAGGAGAAGGAGCGGAAGCGCATCGAGCAGGAGAAGTTTCATCGCGAGTGGTGGGGCTTGGATGAGCATGGAAAGCGGACGTTCGAGAAGAAGTGAAAGGTCTGAGCTTTTCGGTTCTGGCGAGGGCAATTTGGTGCGTTCATGGTGAACGGACATCTCAATTCACGTTTGTGTGATGGATGAATGCGTCAGGGCGGTGGAGACGGAAGCTAATGGCTTGGACTGACTGACTGCATCATGCAAGGCGTTCGAATGGTCGGCATTGCTGAAAAAAAAAGGGGGGGGAGGGCGTTTAGACACTTTTCACATGGGTCTGTCTGCCACCACAGATGAGGAGTGGTCTGTATAAATGAATAGCACGCAGCAGAATGTCTGCGTGAATGTAACATTTCTTGTAGGTTGAGGGGATGATGAAAATAACGATATCCCAACTCTGCTTCTCTGCTCCTATTCGTCGAAGAAGAGTTTCCAAGACTGCCCCAGTCCGATGCATTAAATGATGTTGTAGCTCAGCTTCGCCGGCTGAGGTATTGAAACGCCCAACGCCTGACGCTGTTGCCGCCCTCTGCTTTTTATTTTGATCTTCTTCCCGTCCAATGTATGCCAGACTCGACGCTTTCTCGTCAACCTGATCGCGAGGCTGGTCCTGATTCGTCGTGGTTCCCATCATTCGTGCTTCGACCTGCGCATTTCCAGCGCTCTGGTTTATCCCAACATCAAGAGCTGGTCATGCCACCTCAAGCGTCCATCATCTCCCTATCCTCACCGCCCACGCCCATGACCTCTTCGAACTCATCCTCATCGTCTTCCTCCATGTCCTCCCCCCGCACTCCCTCCATGCGATCGCCGCCATTCACGCCATCATTGTCGCCCTCTCCATCATCCTCAACCTCACTCTCCCACTCCTCCTTCAACCCCCACCCCGCCCCGGTGAAGCAATACCTCTCCGGCGGCAACCTGACGCCATACTCCCTCTCGGGCCGCGGCAAGCTCACGCGGTTCTTCTCCTGCGCCAGCTCGAGCAGGAACTCCTTGGGGAGCACGGGGTTGAACTGGTAGTTCAGGCGGCTGGCGATGGCGCTGCGGATGGCGGGCACGCTGACGCTGTGCTCGTCGGCAGGCTTGGGGTTGCCGGGCGCGCCGCCCTTGCCGCCGCCGCCGGCCGTCGTCTCGGCCGAGATGGCCACCGCGTCGCCCAGCACGCCGGCCGTGTAGCGGTACGCGAAGTCCATCAGCTGCAGCGGCACCCGCTCCTGGTACGCCGTCACGCCCAGGTGCGCCAGCACCATGTGCAGCAGCCGCGCGTCGCGCGGCCGCTTCGTCAGCCCGCTGTCCGCGAGCGACGTGTTGGGGTGGATCGACGTCGACGGCGGCGCTGCGGCGGTCGTGGGCGCGGCGCCCGCGCTGCCGTCGCCGGTCGCGGGCGTTGTGGTCGCGTTGGCGGCTGCGGCAGAGCTGCTGGGCGGCGTGCTGTTGGTCGGCTGGCTGGGCCCGCCGGCGGGGTTGGTCGGGGTTGTGATGCCGTTGGGCGCGTCGCCGGTCGCGGGCGAGGCCATGGTGGGCGGGGGTGCGCGCCGCGGAGCGTTGGGCTGGGAAGGCGGAACGTGGAGGGCGGCGTGTTGGAAGCTGTGGAAAGCGTGGAGGTTGCGCGCGCGCGGTGGTGATGCCCGAGCTGCGGGTGACGTTGCTCCGCTCCGGCGCCGGCGGTGGTCCGAGCGTCCGGCCGGTGCCCGTAGCGCATGCAAACTTTGCGGGCACCCTGAACGGCTAAATTTCGAATTGAAGAGCAACTTATTTGTAGAATACTATTCGCTTAAAGTACTTTGGTTGTCAGTGAGGGTGGGAAGATGCAGTTGAAAGCCCTTCGCCTCTGTGGCTGGACTTCTTCAATTGAACTACTCTTCCACACAGAGACTTGACAAGGGCAATACTGAGCTATAGCGGAAGTGCACAGTCCTCGACGGCATAACTCGCTCGGCACTTTGAAAAATGGTGTTCGCTTGTCCCGGGAACGTTGTGGCAGCAAAAAAAATTATCCATAATCCCTCCAAGCCGCCCCCTTGGCCCACCACTGCCCCTGGGCATTCAACACCGTCTTCTGCTCAGCTCGGTGTAAGAGCAATCACCAGAGAGGACATATTGAAAGGACAAAAAGATGATATAGACCGGAATTGAACCAGTTGTATTGGATCCGCGGGGAATCTAGTACTGTTAGAAGGTGGAGCGAATAGTTGGGACCGAACAGTGAATCTTACCGAACCCCGGACCACTCCCATTCAACTCAGCTAGATGCTGATATTGCTAAGGGAGTATTATACCACTAAACCACAGACCCTTGCTGCTTGATGGACTGTACAGTGGCCTGCAATGCCCATATACTGCCTGGCACTGAACGGACCACTCATGCAGCTCAACTGGAATGTCGACATTGCTAAGGGAGTATTCTACCCATGCTGCTTGACGGACTACAGAACGGCCGGCAACGCCCATGTGCTTCCTGCCATCGAACGGGTTGGGTGGTGGCTTGAGTGCTGCAGTTGCATCTACAACTTGGTGGTTCCATCACCGCCTTCATGGGCAAGCACCCAGACATCCCTCACAAACGCCTTCGCCCCTCCAATAACCTTCTTGCTCCACTCAGTGCCGACAGCTAGCTTGATTTGCTCCGGCGGGACGTCCGTGCTCTCGTACTCGTGCAGGGCCAAGTAGCGCGGCATCTCGTCCAGCGTGCCCGCGGCGTCGGCCGTCGGCGACGCCATCAGCTTGTAGCGGGTGGACCTGCGGTAGCCGGAGATGGTGCTCAGCATGTCCAGGTGCTGCAGGCGGTACCAGGCGTCGAAGTCCTTCTCGGCCTCGGCGCCGTCCGCGGGCTCCATGGCGACGGCGATGATGCACTTGGCGGCGCGGCCCTCCCTCGGGATCTGGCCCTCGAACGTCTGGATCTTCTCGTACTGCCGCCTGTCGAAGTCGCACGCCTCCTCCAAATGCGTCCTGTCAGCGGGGAGTCCGTCGAGGCGCCACTCGGCGTTCGCGAGCTCCTCGGACGTCACAAAATCGACGTCGGGGAGCACGTAGAGCGCCAGGAACGGGAAGGGGGCTGAGGGGTTGGCGTTCTTGTAGCGAAAGGCAGCGGGCGGGCCGTTGGGGAGAGACAGGACGTCCGGGATGTGAACCTCGTTGTACCATTTGTCGAAGGTAGCCTCGTCTAAGGCGTGGCCCTTGATGGACGCGCCAACGTACAAGAGACCAGGAGTAGGCATTGTAAATTGTGGGCAGAATGACGAAGAGGAAGATTCAATGGGGAGCAAGCAATGAGAATTCAGGTCGATGAAGCTGGGATGGAAGCGTGATGGGCGACGGCATTTATAATCTAGGCAGACAGCTAGGTACGCATAGAGCGGGGTTACGATATGGGCAAAGTCCGGTGTGGACCAATCGCGGAGCAGAGCAATCGCCGGCTAGCTCCGGGATATTGAGAGCATGGACAGACAGGCCAGGATAGTCTAATGCCAGTAAGATCGGGCGTGGTTTGTGTTCAGACTCGCGAGAATGGAAGAGACTCGAGTTACACTGCGGAGATGGTGCGGAGCCGGAACCAGGCCGCGTGCTGGCTCTCCAGGCTGACTCGCACAGGCAATCCGCCCAGCAAGATGCCAATGCCACCGTTCGCGCTGGCAGTCAAGCTCGTTCAAGCAGCCAATATATCTAGTCAATGCAGGACATGTGACGTGTGTATGTTCAGCCCATGCTAGAGGATGTTCCCGGCTCAAAGACCCCCAGACTACGAGGTTCGGTGGCCTTGATAACGGCCAGGACTAACTGCGGCTGCTGCCGCGCGACTCATGAAATCCCGCCCGGCCAAAATTTCCAACGCGCGCTTCCCCAGCACCACCTCCGCACCCGCACTTTCCCACTCGCTCCCCCCTCTCTCGCTCAATGGACGCCTCTGCCCTCCTTGCCAAGCAGGGCTGGCGCGGCGCCGGCCATGGTCTAGGAAGCGCCGGCCACGGCATCGCAAGGCCGCTCCTCATCTCCAACAAGCAGGACGTGCTCGGCGTCGGCAAGCAGAAGACCCAGGTGGCGGACCAGTGGTGGATGCGCGCATACGACGCCGGCCTGAAGGAGCTAGGCACAGGCAAGCAGGTACGCGCGCGTGGCTTGTCCAGGCCGTCATGGCTCTGAAACTGGGCGCTGGAACTGACGTAACGGTGCTAGACCGCGCTCTCGTCGATCAGGGAAAAAGGCATGAACAGAGGCGGCCTCTACGGCTACTTTGTCAAGGGCGAGGGCATGGCCGGCACCATCTCGGACAGCAGCGTCGGCACCGAGTCGTCCAGCAACACCTCCGCGCCTTCGGACAGCTCGACGCCTGCGACGACGCCCGAGGCAGAGTCGGCACCCGGACCGAAGCGATCCGAGAAGAAGCGCAAGCACGGCGGCGATAAGGACGACAGGCGGAAGAAGAGGAAAGAGGAGAAGGTCGCACAAAGCAAGGGCAAGGACAAGGCGTCGAATAAGAAGGACAGCAGCTCGAAACAGGAGCCTGCCAACGAGGCGAAACCCACAGCCGCCGAAGACACGAAGCTGCTGCGTCGGGCAGCAAAGAAGGCGCTGCGGCAAAAGAGGGCACAGAGGGAGGCCGAGAGCAAGCAAGCCAGCGAGGACGAGCAAAAGAAGGCCGAGAGCCGGAAATCCAAGCAATCTACAGACGAAACAGCCAAACCCGAGAAAGGAAATGAGAAGCGAAAAGGTGCAGGCAAGGGTACGGAGTCTCAAGAGCAGGCAGATGTTGTGGACAGATCCGAGAAGAAGCTCAAGAAGTACGCCGCAAAGGCCGCAGAGAAGGGGATAACGGTCGAGGCCTACTTGGCAAAGAAGGAGGGCAAGAAGGAGAAGGCCAAGAAATGAACCCAAGGATACGAAGCCAGGCACTTCACCACTCTGGAAAAGCCGGCACGCGTAGTCCGGAGAGCTGCGGCGCCTGGTATACCATTGACCCTCAGCACGGCAAAGGTTCCAGCCGGGGAGATCCGCACATTCGCACCCCCTTTGGCACTTCTGCAAACCTCCGCCATCGAGGTAACCGCAGACCCATCGGTCTAGCCTGGTCTATTGCACCAGACAGCACCCTCCAAATTTCACAACGGCAAGGCCGACGAACCGTTCCTGCAACGGTCCGTGAAGCATGGGCGCCAACTCTCTGCAGAGGCAGACCCAAATAAGCAATGGAATGGCCAGCTAGGTTTTCTACTATAGAGATTCTTCAGATGCCGTTTTACTCATCAAATATGATAGATCGTCCGGCACAATATACCCTGTATTTAATCGTCCTCTCTGTATTTGCCAGCTGTGCTACCATGTTGACGTGAGGCAACACAGTTACACAAGGTATCTTCAATAGTTCCAAAAAATTTTCCCGTGGCACTGCCTCTCTTTCCTACTAGACACGCACGATAAGTTGCCAGCAACACCCTCCCATTCAAATCCCTCAGTGACACGGTTTTGGATTGTCTTCTCTTTCTTCTGCGCTCCACGTTCCACCTTCCTTATGGAGCAGTGGCCCCAACATGGTGCTGACCAACACGTTAGCTTCCTTACTTTTTTCCTGCCGTTTGAGATTCAGCCTTGTCTCACTTTCCTTGCCTTTTTCGGGCTCCAAGGGATAATTATGATAGCCTATTCTAGCCTCCTGCGCTGATGCTCTCTGCCGTCCAAGCTCTTTGTGAGAGAGACAAGAGGGATAATTCGGAGTTCCGTCTTACCTACGGACACGTCACTCGGTGTAAAACCAAAGCCGATTCCCGTTGGTGTTTCTTTTCGCCGTACATATCTTTTCCCGCGCCCCACGACTCCTTTCGGCACCATTCTCTCCATTCTACCTTTCACTTCTTCTGCATATCACGAACAGCCACGCTTGACATATCTCGGCTTTACACCTTGTTGTCTTTTCCCCTCCAAGCCAGCTCCTTCCTCAGCCTACGCCCCAACCCCAACACGCCACATCCGCACCACCGGAAAGAAACACCCATCTTCACAAAGGGTCACCCCACCGAGCAGACGCCATCTCTCCACCACCCGGCGAGAAGAAAGCATGTGCCACTACCTCATCTACAACTTCTTCTGCGGCTGCCAGTACCGCTGGCTCGCCCGCCGCTGCGCCGACCCGCAGTGCCGCAAGCCGACGTCCTACGCCAAGAAGCCGGTTGCGCTCGTCTGCGACTGCCCGGGCCACGGGGGCCCGCCCACGCCGCACCGGTACGAGCGTATGGACGCGCCGGTGGGCATCGGCGGGGGGGAGAAGCTGGTGTGAGAGTTCCGCGGGCGGGAGGGGGGAAGATTCCGAGGCGGTAAGTCGGGTGGGAGGGACGCGTGCTGCGGGGAGGCGTGGTGCTGACTGATGCTAGGTGGCGTCTTTGAGCTGCGGGTGGGGAAACGTGGTCGGGGGGTTCGGGCTGGATTCTTTGTTTCTTCTTTCGGGCGTCGAGGGTTGTTGTTTTTTCTTTCTTCCTCGCGTCAGGAGCGGGTCGTGGAACGGCTCCGCAAAAAGCATGCCTAGAGGGCATTTCTGGTAAAAAGCTTCCTCATGAGTACGGTCGTTTGCTTGCAGAGGTCGCTACGTGGTCCATTGGCGCACCGATACGTAGCAGGGCCTACAGCACGTCGGTAGATCGACGTGGGCATCGTCGCATACAATAGAGCGACGCCATCCACGTGGTTCCTCGAGTCTTGTGCGGTGCGGTTCCGTGATTGCTATATGATCTCCGTTCCTCGATCTGCGGGTTCTCCTCACACTACATGATTTCATAGGTCTCGACGCTGCCACTATGTGCCAATATAGAATCTACAAGTTCTCCTGCGGCCACGAGTTCCGCACGGTCTCAGCGCGCTGCCCCAAGGCAAGGCTCTTCAAAGATCCTGGAAGGGGCTGCCGTGAATTCACCGGGGCTGGGATCATCGGGGAGGAGCACCTCAATGAAAGATGCCGCCGGTGCGGTGGCGTCTCGGTCTACTCGTACCAGGTTGGTCTAGAAAGGGTGAGTGAGCTGAAGCGGATCCCATTGAAAAAAATGGCGGGCGTTCTGGAGCCTTTCCTTCATAGCGACCTGGCGCTGACAAGGCAGTAGAAGCTGGGAAGGGGCTGTTGTTGGCTTTTCCGGAGCTGGTTTTACCAACTTAGCTGTGGGGCGGTCACGGTGACCGCGGATGGTGAGAATTATGACACATGGGGTAAGTGACCATCTCTGAGGGAGAAAGTCTGTTGCGCTGACTATGTCAAGTGCCTATGAAATGAATCAAGCGGGTTCCCGGGCACTGAAATGGCCACCGAGACCGCATCAACACTTCACAGTCTACGGACGCAGCAGTATGCAAAGCGGGATCCTCGGCAGGGAGCATACGGAAGCGAGACCAAAGAAAGGCCATGCAAGGGTAAACTGTGATACGGTGCCTTTGGGCTCAGTGAGGCTGTAGCAAACAATGTTCAACATCCTTCGGG
Organism: Neofusicoccum kwambonambiense; assembly: GCA_009829855.1. Taxonomy (NCBI): domain Eukaryota; kingdom Fungi; phylum Ascomycota; class Dothideomycetes; order Botryosphaeriales; family Botryosphaeriaceae; genus Neofusicoccum; species Neofusicoccum kwambonambiense. Next base: position 20,014 of record RKSS01000389.1, read on the forward strand.
TCCCTGCATGAAACCTGATACGAGTGAACAACGCAGAGACACTCCACAAACACACAAGCCCCAGCCGTCAGCCGCAACTTTCAGCTTAATGCAGCGTCGTATTCTTGCCTTGAAACATATGGTTTGCCAAGAGCTGCAACATGATACTTCTGGGGTCCCGAGGTTGTTACTTGTGGGGCTCTTTGTCTATATTTGTCCCACCAAAAGGCACGTTGAGCTGTGCCACTTTTAATCAAGAATTGAAAGGAGCATGGAAGCAGAATGACGTGTTGTTGATGCTGGCTCATGAGGGAGTCTCAGTCAGAATCTCGTTGAATGCTCTTTCACGGCGACAAGATGCCCGGGACCTTTCGCTAATTTCATACTCCAGGCGGCCAGACCATACATAAACCCTACCATTGCTGCAAGTCCTTCCTACTTCAACACACACGAACACCTTCAAATTACTTTAACTCTCTACAGCTTCACTACATTACAGAACATTAAAGCCAACTCCAACAACCACCGTCAAGGATGTGCCTCTACGACAAGGTTAAGTTTGGCTGCGGTTGTACCATGCGCGGCCAAGTCCACGATAGACCTGATAGCAAAATCTGGTGCTCCAAGAATCCCAATGGCAATTCCCAAGGGTGCGGTCAAATACGGGTTCGGAAGACGACCAGCAAGAGTGGTAAATGTCCGCCGTGTTCAGGCAGGATCTCCACCGAGTACTCTAAGTGGTGATATGGAGTTACTCGGTAACTATTAACAAACTGTTGCATTGAATAGCAGCCATAGGTATTCTTTGCAAATGTAGAAATATAGCAGATTGAAACCTCACAGATGTTGATTAGTCAAGAGCTCCTCATGCTCGTTACCTGACACTAAATTTGGTTCAATTTGACGGCTTTCAATGTCTAGCTTTACATTTCAGTGTTTGTTGCTCCAAGAATTATCACAGGGAAGTGCACGAAACTGGCTGTGATTGGATGAACGGCGCTTCACTGTTGCCCCCGTTTGTAGCGGCCTCACCCGCAGATTTTGACTTCAGTATGGCCCAATGCCTACAGAGCAGTGACTTTGAGGCATGTACAGCTGATTTAATGCGTAGTGTTCCTACTCTGCTTCCAGAAGCCTTCAATATATTTGTGTGCTTATCAGCGCGATGCTGTGCGAGGAGGGCGGCTGGACGACGCCGCGGGACTTGCTGGAGAAGCAGCTCGCGATGGCCTAGAACGACTACGGCGACGACGACGGCGGCGGTGACGGTGGAGTGGAAGGCTTCTTCGACGTCGAGACGAGTGCGTGGCTGATGCGGGATGCAGGATGCGGAGCGATATTATCAGACGATGTATTATGGCGGCGATGCGACCTGGAACGCGTGAGGCGGGCACTCCTTCGACGCGCGCTGCGGTTTCTGAGACGGAAAGGTGCAAATGTCGTGATGTGGATGCATAACTCGCGTGTGGGCAATGTGCGGTATACGGGGGTGGGCGAGAGTCAGAGTAGTAGCTGTACAAGGAGTATTTCGGCAGCAGCTACTGAGGGAACGCTTGGAGAGTCTTATCGGCATAGTACACTGCCCGTATACTAAACGCTGAAGTCACGCTTCTCAGGCCATCCTGCTGGTGCAATGTAATTGCCCTTTTTGGATTACGAGACAGGGGTGGTACACGCGTTTGAGACTGCGCAACTGGATGAGCCGCCATCGGCAGGGGATACGTATCTGTTTGGGTACTGATAGAGGCTATAATGTTTTGTTTCCATGTGCGCTAGCTTCACGTCAATATGAAGTCACAATGAACTACTTCCATTGTTGTGTGGCGTTGAGAAGTGCCCGCGTATGCAAGAACAAAAGCTGACGTAGATTGGGTCTCGTTCTGCACCTGTAATAAGACATCTTTCTTTCGCTGATTCCATCACCAATATCAGAGAGCGTAAAACCGACAGCACGGTATGCGTTGTTACCCTCCAAACGCCCCCCCATAACTTCGTAATCCCCCCATCGCTTCCCCAAATTTAACTCCAAGCGCCTTAAAAGACCCTGGAAACAATTTCCAGACCACATTAATATTGTCCCCTGCTACCAAAAGCAATGTGTACCCACCGCGACATCATCCACACCTGCGGCTGCGACACTCGCCTCAGCCGCGCGTGCCCTGCCGCCGCTGCCGCCGCCAGCGAACCGTGCTCGCAGATGCGCTTCACTCGCCTCGCCTTCTCGGACAGCGAGTGCGCGGCCTGTAAGGAGCTGGACATGGTTGATGACGCACCGCCAGCCGATATCACCACCGGAATTCCGGGTATCGAGGAGGAGCTGGAGGAAGGACGTGAAAGGGAAGACGGCGGAAGGGTTGGAGAATTGGACCAGGGGTGTTTGTACGTGCTCTAAGAACCGGGCTATCCCTAAGGAATGGGGAAAGCTGACTGGAGAGCCTCGTAGGAGTATGGCGTGGGATATTTTGAGGACGTTGTCGTGGTCCAGGCATGATAGGATTTGGCATGGGGCCTTTTACCCGGCATGGGCGGGTAAGGTATGAATGGGGAGGCGGAGAGCTACGACAAGTAGTTGTAGTTTTTAGTATAATCATGGGCTTTGGCGGATTTTGTGGTAAGATACAGACATAGGGATGTTTCAGGTCATGGGGTAGACTGTGTTCTAACTTTCTCACTTTCGTGAATTATGAGAGAATCTGTGTAGATTGTAGGCCGCTGTATATTTGACCGTGGTGTTGTAGGTACGGATGACGATGTGTCTCGGTTTGATGAAAGGTTCCTTGGGTTTTACGTTTAGCTACGGATGTTTCGGTGGTGGGCGGCCTCTGTAGTCATCCAAGAAAATGTGGAAGTCAATCGTGTTGAAGGTAGGAGGCCCCAATCAGCGTTGATATGTGACATGGTCACTCACAGTATACGTTCAGATTGTGCAACAGGAATACTTAGGTTTGCGAAGAGTGTAGTGGACAGGAGAGGAAGAAAATTTGGATACCCCCGGTCAGTAGTAACGTATCGGAGTTGAGAAGTGCATTTTTGTGCAAGTATAGTGCACGTGAAGGTGTCGTTCTCTCAGAGTCTTCCCAGTGCAGCTAAGCCTTCGGTATTGATATCCCATTTTCCGCACGCCGTGATACTCCTCGGTCAGAAGTACAAGCAGCCACCTGCCAGCTTCCGTGCCGCTCGTGTCATGATTTCCCAAAAAGGACGTTTTCCTGCGTCCACGTGCTCCAAAACGAGCCTCAGTGAATGCTTTTGCACGGGACAAATGCTGTCAGGCGCACACGGGGGCTCCCCGCTAAGCGAAAGCGGTCCGCTGCATGCTTCAGCGAACCCTTCTGGACCACATATAAATTCTTCCGCAGACAACGCACCATCTTCCCTTCTTCCTCGTCATAGCATTCCACTAAGCCTTCGAGGAGCATCCCCCTTCAGACGAAGTTCTCGTTAGCTCGGATTTTGAAGATCGTCTTGGGTTTCGGCTGTCTACTCTTGTTCTCATCCACAGTAAGCCATCTCATCACTTGATTGTCAAGTGTCAACCCATACTAGCAATCAAATCAGCCCATACGACCATCACTTCCCCGCACCAAACAAACCAACCACAAACTCATACGGTAAGCTATGGATATATGACCCAGCCCTACGTACTTCCACCTTACTACACGTACCCCATGCCAACCCCTTCCACAACCCCCAACTCTTCCTTTCTACCCAAATTTCACCCATCTGACATCAAGATGCAGCATACGCGTAGTATCAAAGCTTCCAGAATGAAGAAGTCCTTTGGTACTTCCAGGCACGACAGCGGGGAGTCCTCCGACTCCAACCGGGACCGCCGTACCTCCACCTCTGGCTATCACCATGGAACTTCCACCCCCTACCACCTTGGTCAGCAAGGTAACCTTCATGGTACCTCGAAACCATTCTTCGACGCTCATCCCGCCCCACAGGAAACGGTAAGTGTTCAGCGCAACAGAGACTAAGCAATTCAATCACTGACAAGCTCCAGCGCCGCGATGGTCAGCCTCTGATCCTCTACAACCCTCGGCGACACCCCAACCTTCGCCTCACAGACGAGCAGATGACGGCGTTGTTCAAGCGTCCTGATCTCCCGGAGAACGCTCTTAGCCCTCGGGATCTGCGCTTCAGTCACATCCTGATCCACCCTGATCCGGCTGGCGTGCGAAAGGACGGCACAATCATGCGCACCTGGCTGGCCGGGGCCTTGCCCAATGAGTTCCGCAAGAACAACAATTGCATGAAAGTCAGCTCGGGCGTCATTGCCGGCATCGGCCGCCAAACTCTCAATATCAGCAACGAGTACTGGCAGTGGCTAAGGGATACCGAGTCGCCGCCCCCCTTGTGCGCAGCTCTTGGACGCCGTGATGTCCTGTGCGATGAGGAGCACAACAAGCACGACCACTCACAGGACGGCCGGTTCTACGCCTGCCCCTTCGAGCATGACCTGGCCGACCCGCAGTGGACGCACGGCTACGAGCACATCGTGTGCCACAACTGCGAGGCCTGCCAGCCGGACTTCTGCTCCCCGATCGTCAAGCAGATGCTCACCGAAGGCCCGCTGGTGGCCATGTGCGAGCACTGCGCCGTCCGCGCTCTGGCCGAGTACGGCACCGGCTACAACGGGTGCGAGTGCACCCGTGGAGCCTTCGGCGGCATGTGCCTCTCACACCAGGACAGCGAGTGCTCGTACATCGCGCGGCGCTGGCTGGAGTACCGCACGCTGAACCACGGCGACGGCGGCGGCTACGACGCCGCCACCGGGCAGCCGGTCGTGGTGCCGTTCTGCAGGTGCGGCCGCGCCCCCGTCGCGCGCGCGCGCCGCCCCTTCGCCTTCTGGTGCGCCGCCTGCGAGCAGCCGGTCGTGCTGCCCGCCAACGGCGCCGCCTGGCCGCCGGCCATCACGCCGCAGCGCTGGCTGCGCGTCGCCAACCTGCCCGCCGTCGACTACGACGCCCCGTACGCGCGCCAGTTCCTCTCCAGCAACCGCCACCACCGCGCCAGCCCTTCCCTTCTTCCCACCTCCCCGCCTCCTCTCCCCGGCCTGGCCATGGAGCCGGCTGCGCGCACTCCGCCCGGCGGCACGCCGCCGACGACGACTCCGCCCGGCTAGCCCGCCATGACGTCCATGGGCGCCCCTCCTCCCGGCACGTACACCAACGCGCCTCATCCGCGCCACACCGGCGTCGTGCCGGGCGGCAGCCGCCGCGCGGCCCAGTGAAGCTCGTCCGACGCCGACGTGGGCGAGACGCAGCCGGCTGCGAGCAAGAAGCAGCCGAGGACTGCTGGGGAGCAGGGCGAGTCGTCGGCGACGTTTGGCTGGTCGAGGGCGTCGCCGAGGCGGAAGACTTGCTCGGACAGTGAGGGGGAGGGCGAGGAGGAGGATGAGGGGGGGGTGGTAGAGTGGTAGGGTGGTGGCGGTGGCGGTGGTGGTGGGAGGAGGTAGAGGGTTGGGTCTTGTGGGGGTTCTTTTGCTTGGTTGCTTCTTTCCTTTCAGTATAATGTTGCGTACACGGTGAATGGCGAAAAGCTTTGGGTCTGCTGGGTTTCGGTCACTCAGTCCCGATTGGGACATGAGAGGACATGACTGGGAATAGTATGGGTAAAAAGACGTATCCAGAGATCACCAGCGGTAGAAAAGGAATAGATAGATGAACGACACAACGAACGAACTTATGCTCATGCCCGGTAGCGCTTGTATAATGACTGTATGACTGTGTTGGTCCAGACGATGACACACTTAACTTGAATCTTCAATTATACGACGGAAAGCGGAAGATAGTCACTGCTTGAATCTCTGTACCGTGGGAACTTCGTTGAGCTTTCATGCGCCGGTATGTTTTACCCAAGTATAGTTTAAAGCGACGAAGGGAATGCCGAGATCTTAAGCCAGGCGTCTTTTCTTGACTTGAATAAGTCGAAAGTTCTTTCGCAAACGTCGGCTCTCTTGTTTTGAGAAACCATCATGGTTCAAGCTTCCTGAGAAGTGGGGAATCGAAGTGATACAATAGATACGCTAATCCCCTTCGAGAGAGAGTTGATTCGTACCTTCATCAGCCTCTCGGCCCACCTGACCAGGCTGTAGGCAAGTGGACCTAAACTCTATTCTACCAAGGCTTGGAAATAGAGCAAGGCATATTGTAAAGCGAAATACTATCCCCTCCACAAGTCCTCCAAACTTTATAGCGCATCCGGATTACTAGGGTTAACGGAGCGTGGCACTATGAATGTCACGGATAAGGATGGCATACGGCTCTGCTCAAAGAATACGAACTGTTCAGACTCATGCAATAAAATCTGAGATGACTTTTCAACTTTATGTTGTTTTTATATTTTCCTTTTTTTATCCCTGGGCTAAAACATAAAGCCCCTTTTCTATGAAATCTAATGTTCTCATAATCAGTCCGAGATCCCTGTTCGTCAGTCCTCAAGATACAACGCCATCTATCTCTATCCAACCCAAACCCCAGTAATCATAAACATCATCCAAAGCCTCATTGCACGAAACCCATCATGACACCCCGCGCCTCTTAACCTCACACCACTATCCAACCCTCCCCTCAACCACCTCCGCCCTACCTCCCACCACTCTCCTCATCCCCAGCCCCCCCACTCCCCTTCCCCC
>RKSS01001635.1:0-13415 GCA_009829855.1 Neofusicoccum kwambonambiense
CGCCCGCGCTGGGCCTCGCGCACGCTGCCCGCCCGCCCGCCCGCCCTGAGCCCCGGACCCCGGCCGCGGCCACGTTCTCGGCGCTAGCGCCCGTCGGTGTCGCGCGGCAGGCGGCGCCCTGGTTCGCGGCGGCTCTCTCTACTCGTCGCACCGCCAACACGATGTGTGTCCGCCGTCGCGTCGCCTGCCACACCTCGGCCCCTGCAAACGCGTGCGGACGCGTTGTGTCACGTGGGGAAGAAACGAGACGAAAGCCTTGGGGCGAGCCAGAGGTATTGGATTGCGGAATATGCACCTCGCTCTGCACCTGCTGTGCGACCCCCACTATATATAGCCGCGAGCCAAGCAGCTGCTCGTCCAGCTCCACCGCGCGCTCTCCCAGCGCTGCTGCTGACGCTCGCCCTGCACCCCTCCCAATGCCTGCGCCGCCCAATGTAGCCTACGCTGATGCAAAGCGACTCTTGCCCCTGAGCCTCTTGCCGTACCGATAGAAAAAGTAAGGAAACCTGCCCCAAGCACAGCATGTTAGCCGACTCCACGACCGCCCTGGCGGGTTCATGCAAGCGTCTTACGGTGCCATGGCGAGGGCCAAGAAGGCCAGCAGCGACGTTGCCCACTGGTAGCCCAAGCCTGTTGAGGAGCGCGTGCTTACGTCAGTGACCGCTCTTTCGCCCTGTCGACATCATCCTGCTTGTCTCAGCGCGCACTTACGGTTGTACATTTGCACCCCGAACAGCGGGAACGCCGCCGCGAAGCTCGACCGAGCGAAGCTGTTTGCCGCCAGCGCACTGGCCGCATACAATGGGTACTGTGCCGTCAGCGTCGCCCTCCCGCGCCCCGCCCCGGACCGGCGCACTTACACAGTCCACGAGGAACGTGAATACCCCTGAGTAGACACAGATGACTCTGGGACCATATCAGCACAATCGTGTCGTCATCCCACGCTCTACTGACGATGGCCTGTCTTACCCGATGCCGAACAGAGTCGAGAAGATTATTGGAACTGCAAGTGATCAGCTTCCCCTTCCCATGAATACGAGCGAGCGCTGTACCTATCCAGTGGACCTGCAGAGTCCGGGTTAGCAGTGCTTCTCCTCATATGTGCCCCGCCGCCACGGCGAATCTGTAATGGCCCACTTACGCTCGAGTACGTCGTCCAGCCGAACCCTATCGACGCCACGGTCAGCACCCGCCAAACACGGCAAAACAGCCGCCTCTCGCAACCTACCAAACATGGCGATTGGCACGATTACGGCGCCCACAATCGTTGGCGGCAATCGATACTCCGGCTCCGATCCGCCAGGCTCGCCCCCTTGTGCCTCCCGCCTCTGCACGAGCCGTGCGTAATTCTTCCGCCACAGCGGGTCCGTACTGATGCCCAGAACCATGCCCACAAACAACCCCAGGAAAGCCAAGCCCACCTGCGAGAGCGTGAAGCCGTGGTTGTTCTGGAAGACCAGGGGAAAAGCCCCGAAGAAGAGATACAGTATGCCTAGCAGGATCGAGGACAGGATGCATAGATTGAGACACTGCCATTCGTGGAGTTAGTTTTCCCCACCCGTTCATTTGGGGAGACACAGGGAGCTTCCTCACCATCGGCTCGAATACGAGCAGCTGGAAAGGCCGGACGCAGGACCAGAGCAGCGTTTGACTAACGGACTTGTCCAACTTCTCGATGGGCGCCTTCCAAGCCTCGTTGCCCGTCTCCGTCCGCAGCTTCTGGGCTTTGCGGCGGAGCAGCACGGGGTGGTACGTCTCGGGAACGAGGAAGACAATGAGCGCGAGCTGCGCTCCGGCCCAGATCAGCATCACGTAGAACGTCCATCGCCAGCTGGTGTGCTGGTTGATGAATCCTCCGATCAAGGGACCGACTTCGGGCCTGGTGATTAGGCGCATTAGCAAAAGGGCTTCCAACGCCACCATGCACTCCTTCGTGGCTCCCGCGCCGGTGAGCCGGCTGAGTTCTGACGGGCTGGCTGAACCTCTGACAACTGGCAGATGGCCGTGCCTTATGAGCACCCTGACCTTGCCCTGCTTATGCAGTGAGCGATGCGGCTGCAGTCTTGTAGGCCGCGATCGCTGCGCTTTTCCGGCATTTCCAGAGAATCTGAAGGCGTGGAGTGGATCGCGTGGACAGCCACGCGGTCGATCAAGAAACCCAGGCTTGCAGATCATAGGAGATATTTTAAGGGTCTGGGGGAAGAAGCTTACCCAATGAACGGCGACGCCGTGTAAATCATCATTGGGGCTGAGAGCTCGTGCCTCGCGAAGCAGTCGCCCACCGTTCCACCGGCCACGCTCAGGAAAGCCGATCCGGCGAGGCCATCGAGGAATCGGGCCACGAGCGTCGTCGCCATGTTTTGCGCTACGGCGCAGGGGATCAGCCAAATGAAAAAGAAGCTGTAGGAAACGATATAGATAGGCCGGCGGCCGTAGAACTAGCCAGCCATTAGCAATCGAAGCCAGCACAAGGTGCAGATGCACGCGGTCAGCACGCCCGTCACACGTACTTCAGATAGGGGGCTAAGGATCATAGGCCCGCATCCCAGGCCCGCGACGAAGAGAGACAGGCCTAGCGTAGCCACGATTCTTGAGCTGTGGAACTCGGGAAGAATCTGGCCGTAGGTGCTGGTGTAAATGGACGACGCGCATGTCCTGAAATTCCCTGATTAGCCCAAAATCCGACCATACACCATCTCTGATCTCGAGGAAAAGGAGGAATTATTTTTGGAGCGTCGTCCGCTCAGGCAACACAGATTCGACAACAGCGCACTTACACACAGAGCGAGCTGGCCGACACGATAACGACGATGAGCCACCGCCGCGCGGTGCTCATGATGCGAGGATTCCGGACGGCGTGCGAGGCCTCTGAGTCCGGCAGCGTGTCCCATGTGACTTCGAAGGCCTCGCAGGGCGCGGCGGGCTCCTCCTCATCCCAGCGTGTGTAGCCATCCCCGGCGGCATATGATCGATGCGATTGTACGGTGTGCAGGCTCCGGCTCTGCGGTCGGCCCTCGTGTACGGCAGCGGCGTCGTCGTCGTCCTCTCCCTTTATCGGCTCAAACGTCCTGGCCCTGGTCGCATCCACCCCGTCCACCCCGTCCAGCCCCAGCTGCTTCTCATCGTCGCCTGGCACCGTCCCGCTGACGCTCTTTCCAGTGGATTCGTCTGCAGGTAGCTGGGAGTGGGAGGTGCTGCTGCCGCTGCTGCTCGCAGAGGAAGATGCTGCCCGTGACATCATGGAAGGATGCGCTAGCGTGCGGCGTGAGAAAACGGTCGGCAGTCTCACGAGCTCTTCGCGCACCGGCAGACGACGTGCGATGCGCTTTTACTTACGCCTGGCGCATAGCGACATCGCAGATTAAGAGTCAGTTGTGCGCGAGGGGAAAACGGCGAGTGGCCTTTTACAAAGCAATGACCTAAGTCCGTCAAGCAGGGCCCGCTCTGCCGCCAGGATCGCCAGCGGGGATATCGCTAGGACCGACGGAAGCGGTGGCGCGTCGGCGGTGCGCGCGCGACGGCAAATGGCTGCCGTCTCGGCTCTGGAAGGCGGCGGCCGACCACGCAGGGCAGTTGGGGCGCGATTGCGGCGAAGACCCGGCCCCTGGGCCATCGTGCATTCCTGCCGCAGAGCACGGCGCGACTCGGACGTCGGGTAGCGGTCGTCGAGGTCGTCGGATCATGAACTGACGAGCAGGGCAGCCTCATGCGAAGCTTGACTCGCGGTCTGGAGGCTTGTTCGCGCACGCGGCGGCCCGTTAGCTGAGGCGCGTTGCGGCAGAGTCAGCAGCACCGCGGCCATGACATCAGCCCCTTGCGCCGCTGCCACCGCGCTTGCGCATCCAGGTGTAGCGCTCGCATTCCACCACAGCCTCGCAACCCAGGACGAGGGCGGCAGCGGCAGCAGCGTGGCCAGCGACTGCAAGGAGGCCACCTCGCCCTACACGCGGTCCATAAATCATGACTCGCTGGCGAGGGCGTGCGTGTTTCTTCACGCCAAAGCTCTTCGGCCGAGCCGATAGGTTTTTCTGAAGCCAGGCGGCTCCTTTTTCGTTTTTGTTGCCAGGGCCCAACAAAAATTTCCAATTTCTAAACGGGCGTTCGGAAGGCGCGTGTTCTCCTGCATCCGCGTTTCAGGTTCGAGAGAGGGCGGATGGCCGCTCGATTGCGCGGAAGCTCCTGCCTGATGTTCAGGGCGGCGGCATGACGCAATGGCCGATAGACTTTGGCGTCAACGCACGGCAAGCTCGAGCCTCCGCTTCTTCTTTCATCGTCGTCCACCGTCTGACCGTTGTTGCCGCTGTCTTCTCGTCAATCAATCGTTGCTTTGCTTTTTCCACGCCGCGAACAGCCATGACGCGCCATCTCCTTCTGTCCGCGTCCGAGGTTCCTCGAAAGACGCGGTGAGCTCTTCCAACCGCCGGGCGTCTGCGCCCCCTGACACATGGCTTGATGATCTCTCCCTTGCATCAGCTGAATATTTTCCTCCATCGTCTGCGCGTGCATGTGGGTCACGAGGCGCGAGTGTATGAGCATACGAGCCCACCGCCGGCTCCTCCGCCTTCTGGAAGCATGATTCGACTGAACCTTACATGGCGGGCTTCGGCTGGCAGCGCGTGTCGACGCTTGGGGAAAGAATGGACGTTGGGGTATGGATGGGGAAGTGGCAGTGGCACAGACAGCTGGCGTGGTACAGCATATGTCAGGCCCCACGGTGATACCTGAGCGTCAGAGGCCGGAGGCGGGCATCGGACTACCTCGATAAATCACTCTCCCACTGACCAAGTGCACGACACTCTGACCGAAGCAGCGAGTCTTACTAGGATGATTGGCCTGCGTCAGATCTACAGCATTCTGACTTTGATTAGCTCTGTCCTCAGCCGGGTTTGCCCATTCCAGTCTGCGGACGTTGTCCGGACCCAGGAGGGCGGACTATACGAGCTCCCGCGCCGTTGCATGTCAATGCCTAAAGCAGTACGCATTGCAGCTGAACCAGCGTCAGCGCTCAGAGCAAAAGGGCCCCAGAAACCGCAGCCACGGAACCGAGCTTGCTTTGCGAATTGTGTCTGACTTGACTGACACAGCCCGCGCCCAAAAGCCAAGCCAAGGCACACGCCCGCCGCTGGCCACATGTTGCAAACATGCGTCGCCCGCAGCACAAAGGCCCTCCCCGCCCATCCCTCCACACAAAAAAACGTTTCGGGAAAAGGAAACAATCTGCGATGCCTGTCTTACCGGAGCGCCCGCCGGCGGTTACGACATCCAACGCCCACCACCCCGTGTTTGATGTGTATGTGGGTTGCCGACCGGTGGAATGAGGCCACAACCTGAATCACACATCTGCAGGACTGACCGCCAGCCGCCACGAGACGCTCTTCCCTGCGTCGCTACCGCGCTCACCGCCAGCTAAATCCGCGGATCGACGCTCCCCTCCGCGAGACGTTGTTCATTATCTCCGTGTGTACCGTTTCGGCCACTCCTCTTTGCCAAGCGTGATGTCTGTGCCTTTGGCGCTGTGCCTTGCTTCGTGTCCCTGCAGCGTGCGGAACAGCTTGAGAGAGCAATACGGGCCCTATCATTGTATCATCCCTGATCCCTTCAATATTGGGGTTCTTTGTCCGAGGACAGACAATGAAGATGCGGCGCCATAGCATCATAGACGAATTCGAGGTTTTGCCCCTGGTTGTGTAGATAGACATACGAACGTGGTGATTGTGATTTTCAGGTTGTCAGAGGCGTTGCGTAAGGGAATGGATTGATCTGTTTTGCATTGGAAAGCTATTCCGGCATCAATTGTCTACCGGAGTGTGAGGAAGAACTCTCCAAGTTGTCTTCTGTGACATGCAACTCATCCTCTCCGTTGCTGCACATACATCCTCAAAGAGAGAACATGATGTTCTCCCACCAAGATATTCCATCGCCGTTCACCACGCGCTACTTATGACTGCATGCCAGATGTAGGCAAGTACGACAACAATGGCACTTATTCTCTCGAGAGTCGAGACCGACGACAGTATGACCCATCCCCTTCTACAATGGCCTCGTTCAACCTGAACCAAAGTCTCTATAGAGTGTACTTAGATGCACTTTGCCACAAAAAAGCTACGAAACCTTCAATTTGGCTCTACAAAGCTCGACTGCAACGTTATGGCTAAGATCTTAATTCAAGAAAAACCTCGACGGATAAATATCTCGATCTTACTTACTCCAGCGACGATGGCTCTGACCCGTTCATTCACCCCTTCTACCGGTCATGCACGATTGGAGTTGACATACCATGCGCAGCCTCCTGCCGTGGTTGAGGTTCAACGTCCCCTTGACACATAAGGCTTTGTCGGAGAATCATAAAGTGAGACTTGGATGACAGAATCCGAGAAGGAGCTCTGTAATAGCAACCAGAGCTGATACTGGTGTGGTGTTTCGCGTTCCAGCTCTGCTCGAATGGAATGCCGGCTCATCCATGTTGCTAGCATTGGAGGCTGTCAGAATGTCGAGACAATAGGGAATAGAGGGCGTTCAGATAGAAAAGTGTGGAGTGTTCCAAAGCGTTCTTTCGAATGGTGCAGTGCCCTTGTACTCGGACCCTTTGTCTTTTCCCGAGAGCTGAGGTGGAGGGGTGGTATCCGGAAAGAAAAGCCTTAGTAGTTTTCTAATACTCTACTTTACCTTTGCGGATTCTTGACTATTTGTATCGCGTTGTGATGTACCTATGAGATATGTTATGACTTCTATAGGGAATAACTCTTTCCCCCCCCTAGTCGCCGATCGTGATTGGAGGACCCTGAGCTGCTACGCTGGTATGAAAGGACGTTGGGACTCACTCACAGGTATTGCATTTAATCGGAAACCGGTGCAGTGACTTATGGGGCTTGTTCGGCGAGTTTCGAGTAATGAAGCCGTTGCAATCAGATGGGGGTTTTCCGCGATGAATGATGTGGGCGTTGTGTTGCTGTAAGTCTTTTCTCAACTCAGAAGGCCTCATACTATTGAAATGGACTGCAAATAGTATCATTTAAATAGTACCCTTACTTCCACGTGGTCCTGAATAGTCCAAATGGACCAAATGGTTCTGCCATATTGATCAGGTCTTGCGCTTACCTTGTACACGTATCATCAGAACGACAGTGCCTGGATATACCAACACAAACATGCTGCGGGCCGTGAGTTAGGAGGGAAGGGAAAAGAAATCAAGGGTCACTGTAAATAAAAGCGGGAAGCTTGCGTGGACACGTATACAGGCTGATCAGTCACTGCGTGGCAGATTGAACAGCTACTTGACGGACACCGATAGTGCCGCAGGATAAACGTGAGTCGAATCCATAAAGTGGATAACTGATGTATTCATGCTTCACCACTGCTCGTCGTTCAAACAACGCAGCGTTGCATTTCAGAGCCTTGGCTCTAGGGTAATAACCGCATCAACTCCTGCGGCGAGTCATGAATTCCAACGTCGTATCCGTTCGTACACGTATATCGTACAAGCCGAAAACAGTTCCGCGGGTTTTGTTTGCTGAAAGAAACCGGGTGTTTGGCGAAAGCCAAGATGCTGCAATGATCGCTAATGTCGAGTTCCGTGAATCCTGACGCCGGCGGATGCACTTAAAAGCTCCTAAAGAAGATGTGCCACCAACGAATCTCTCTCAAACCCCCCTAAACCTCCAGTCGTCGAAGTCTTCGTCATCGAGGTCGCCCTCACTGTCATCGTCGTCTTCTTCTTCCTCAGCAGCTTTCTTTGGCACTTCTTCCGCATGATGCTCCTCAGACTTTCCTCTTGCCTGACGTAGAGCTTCCCTTTGTGCCCGGAGTCGTTGCACCCTCTGCTCCAACTCCTCCATTTCGTCAAACTCCTCCTCCAAGTGCCTCACAGCCTCTTCCTTCTCAGCCTCCATCTCCTCCTCGCGTCTGCTCCTTTGCGCGCTCTGCTCCTCCCTAGCGTGCGCTGCAAGCTCCTCAGCAGTCATGGGCTTTGCCTCGATCGTTGCGGCCGAGCTAATGGCTGCCAGCGCCGAGGGCTGCGGCGCCGGCGAGGCGGCGACCTCACGCTCAAAAGCTGCCCATTCGTCTTCATCGACTGCGTCAGGCTCGGCTTGCTGGTTATCGACAGTCGCGGCAGGGGCGGGCTCCGGCAAGGTGGGTTGCGCCGTAGTGGTAAGAGACTCGTGGGATGCGGGGCGCGAAGTGAACTGCGTCGACTCGATGGCGGACCTAGACTCGGGCTGGGGCTCTGCACCCGGATCGAAGAAGCCGTCTGGCAGCGCGTCTCCGGGCGAGCCCCTGGGGCGCTTTGCGGCGGGGTCCCAGTCGTCCTCGTCGTCCTCGTCGGCGGCTTTCCGCTTGAGATTTTTGCTGGCGGGCGGGGCGGCAGTTTTGGCGGGCTTACGGGCGGGCGGCTGGTTGCGGGCAGCGCGTTCTGCGCGCAGCATGGCGCGGACGTCGGCCATGGTGGGCGGGCGGGCAGGCACCTGGGACGGGTTGCGGGTGTGGAGCTGGGAGGGTGGAGTGGTCCGACAGGGAGCTGGGAGCTGCGGCGGTCAAGGGCGGTGACGCGGGCAGCAGCTGGCAGCACAGAGCTTGCCGTGCCAGCCTTCTTCGACCGGCGTCTGCCGGCGCCCATGCCCGTCACGTGGGCGCCAGCATTTCTCCACCTTCCGCCCGCCGCAGCTTCATCCCATCGCGCGTCAACATTCTGCACATCCCACCCTCCAACGCCAAACGCCACGCGCCCGCTCCGTCCTCGGCCCATCACAATCGCCGTCGCGCACTGCTGCAGGCCCTCTCCGCACTAATTTCACCGCCAGGCGCCCCGACGAGCCCGTCGCGCACGCGAGCACGCTGGTGGCAGGGCTTGGCGAGCGCGCTCTGATCGCATCGCGCGAGCAAAGGGCACGCAGCATCAACCAAGCTGAGACCGCCCGCGCCATCGACACCGCCGGCAGGCAGGGAAGGAGGGGAAGGCGTTCATCGTAGCTGCGCCGCTTGGCTGTCTGTTTTTTTGTGCCCGCCCGCAGGCCGTGTCTCGCGCCAGCAGCATCTTCAGTCCATAGTAGCAACCTGTGAAGCCCAGCGCGTCGCGCTCTTGAGCCCAATCCAACACGCCGCCGAACGCCCTTTCTTGTCCGTGACGCGTGAGCCCCAACGTCCACCATGGCTGGTAAGCACGCCACCACATGCGCGCGCGTCTGCCCACCGACGACAGCGCCACGCACACCCACCACTCCCCAAGCTCGCACGCGACATAGCTAACAGCCTTCAGAGGAGATCCGCAGATCCGGTCGGGCCACCAAGGGCCAGCACACCAAAGACCGCGACCTTCCCGAGACGCCCGTCCCGTCCAAACGCAAGAGCACTACCAAAAAGAGCACCAAGAAGGAAACAGAACCCGAGCCCGACGACAATGGCGACGCCGATGCCATCATCCGCTGCATATGCGGCTCCGATGACGATGACGAGGGTGGCAGGATGATGATCTGCTGCGACAAGTGCGACGCCTGGCAGCACAACGACTGCATGGGCCTGACTGAGGACCCCAAGAAGCAGCCCGACAGCTACCTCTGCGAGCAATGCAACCCGGACGGCCACCAGGATACAGTACAAGCGCTCAAGGATGGCGTGAAGATCTGGGAGGTCCGGCTGGAGGAGAAGAAGACCAAGTCGAAGAAGGGCAAGAAAAGCAGCCGGAAGTCGCGCCAGAGCGAAATCCGCGCCGCTGCCGGAGAGGACCCTGTCACCCCCAAGCAGCAGTCAAGTCCTGCTCCCACGCCGCAGCAGAAGCCCGAAGTCGAGGAGCCGGGTGCCAATGGCAGCGCAGAGGTGAGCTTCAACATTCCATCCAGCTGGTTCTGCTCGACACTGACAGTTTCATCTAGGTTAAGAGCCCTGCGGAACCCACACCATCTGTCAAGAGACGGTCAGAAGCTTCTGAGGACTCGGTTCCCAAACGCCGCAAGTCTACGCAGCAGAAGAAGTCAGATGAGCCTGCTCCTACAACCCCGACGCGGCCCGGAAGCGTGGAAGACCTGCCCGACGACCGGAAACGCGTGGCAAGCAAGCTACGTGGCGATCTTGTCAAGCTCATCAGAGAGGCTTCGAAACAGGACTATAAGATGCCTGACGGCGAGACGCCTGACTCTGTGGGCACGCGTCTTGCCATGGATGTCGAGGCTGCGATGCTGAAGCATCACCCTGCAGGTCCTGGTGCGTACGCGCAACAGTTCAGAGACATTATTGCCAATCTTCCGCGGAATCACTCTCTCCTAATCCAGCTACTCAATGGCTCCCTCTCTGCGGAGCAGCTTGCTACCATGTCTGCCGAAGACATGGCCAACGAAGAACAGAAGCGCCAAGACGCCATCATGAAGGAACAAGCCGAGAAGCAGTCCATCCTAGTAAACGAGGGCGGACCCACTCGCATTCGCAAGACTCATAAGGGGGAGGAATTCATCGAGGACGGTGACGAGCGCGCAGCGGCGGAGGAACCTGCGTTTGCCCCCCCGATCCGCAGGGAGAGCCAGGCCGACAAAGACCAGCGTTCTCCCACCTCAAGAGGAGGCAGCCCCATGCAAGGCGTGGAACTACCGGAAGGCGTCGGCGAGGGCCCGCGACCTCTTCACGTCGATACAGGACCACGCCGGCAGTCATCAACGAACTTTGATGTCAACTCAGTCTGGGCAAAGGTGCAAAGCCCGAACGAGGCCACCACACGCAAGCAGCAACACCGTCGCCAGAGCTCTATACAGCAGCCGCAACCGTCAGGGCCTGAAGAAGATCCAGAAATTGATCGTCTTCTGAAAGATGACGACAACGAGGGACAGTCGTACTCGCCCACGGACGAGACCATCAAATGGAGGGGCGAGGTGTACATGCCCAATCAAGGCGCGTTCAAGGTTGTCGGTCGCTTCGCGGGAGGCGGTGATGTCGGTCAGCTCATGCCCTATCATCAGCTGATTCCAAATCCCACCGAAGTCAATGGCCGTATTGATATGGCCAAGACCGAGGAGTACATCCAGGGCATGCGCGGCAGCATTTACCATGACGTTGCTATCCTATCACTTACCCCGGAAGATCAGGCGAGCAAGACAACCTACGATAATGTGTTCAACTACTTCTTCCCTAAGAGCCGTTGGGGCGTTATCGGCGGTAGCAGACATGACAAGGTCCGCGACGTCTACCTCATCCCCATCCCTGCTGGTGCTGGTCCACTTCCACTATGCATCGACTTGCTCGCCAACGTCACAATTGAGAACCCGCGGCCCGATAACATGCTTTTGCTCATGCTGGTAGTCCGCACCAGCGAGCCGAATTCTTCGCAAGGAACACCCTTGCAATTAGACGCGACTGGAGGTTTCCCTGCGAACAATGGTTCTCACATGGCCCCTGCTCAAGGGGTTACACCTCAAGCACCTACGCCGACTGCTGCTACCCCTACGAATGCGTACCCACCACAGATGCATGGCGCGTATCCGCAACAGCCTCAACACCACCCTGCCGGCGCATCCCCCGTCAATCAGATGCCTCCGTTTGGAGGACCCCCTCCGTCCTACCAACATCCTCAGGGTTATCCTCCTCACGTCCCAGCACCTCAACATCAACCTATGCCGCCTTTTCCGCCGCAGATGGGCCAGCAAAGCCCGCCCCCAGTGCCACCGCACCTGCACGAGATGGCATCGCGGATCCTTGGCCAGTTCATCGATGCGCCTGTCGTGCGGACGATGCTACAATACTCAGGTGACGCGATGAAGGAGGACTCGCTGATTGGACTGAAGCATGTTCTCGAAGCAGTTCCAGCTGCAAGAGATAATTTCCAAGTGCTGATGCAGGAGCTCAACAGACCAAAAGATCAGAATTGAGCAGGCTTCTGTGACGGAATAATTTATTGAATGAGGAGCGAGCATGAAGGAGTCTAATACCCGAGCAGGCGCACAACGTGGTTGGATTTCTGCTCCTATGGAATACATTCCCAAAAAGGCATGCGAGACGAAAAACGATGGCAAAAGTTGGTTATTCCTTAGGATACTCCGCAGATTCCTCACTTCGCCTGCATGCATCCTACGAATGACACGCTGGACGCCATCTCTTTCTCATGCCTGGGCCGCTTTGTTGGTGGGTCATACAACAAAAACCTTTCATTCACGGGCCAAAATAAGACCACTATCAGTTTCTTCGCGCCCATTTCTCGTGGAGCTACGACGCACTACTGGATTATCTTGGTGTAAGAAGAAGAAAAACGACAATTTGCTCCTTCTCAGCATTCAGACATTTCTGTCGTGCTATTTCCCCATCCTGCTCTCTTCCTTCTATGGATGCCACAAAAAGGGGCTCGGCGGAGGTTTTTATTTGTTCCTGTTCAACCCATCAGAAACCTCCTTTCTCTCTCCCACTTGAGGTCAAGAGAGGCGATTGGCGTTGACCGACTTCTTTCTTCTCTTTCGTAGTCCTCCTTTCATCCGACCGAAGGGAAGACAGTAGCGTACGGCAAGAGACCAGCTCTGGATTAAAGGAGAAAATGGGTGGGGTGTTGGGCTGTACGATTACCTTGTTTACGTGGCAGTTAGGCCTAGCTATCCATGGTGGTTATCTTTTCTTTTGATTTGTTGTAGGTTGAAAATGAAAATCTGGCGTGCAGATTCACCTTGGTGGTGCGTGTGAATGTGATTTGATGTTGAGAGGTTTACTGAGCAGGTACGCGTAGTGCGGCGCTGGCGCAGCTGCTACTACACCTTCTTCCTACCACACGGTGTCAAAAGTATTCGGCCAAGTCCACGTGATCTCATTTCGCAGCATTCTTATGCAACTTCCTACCCCTTTTTTCACCACAACTATAACAACAACCATGGAGCGACCACCTTTAAGAGAAATCAGCGGCAATCGAAAGGGCCACGAGCTCTCCCCTGCTCAAAGGGGGGAGCTAATTGGTATGCGGAAAGCTGGCTTAACATTCAAGGCAATTCACGAGAAAACTGGGGTGCCTACCTCCACAATTAAGAGCACGGTCTATATGGAAAAACAAAGAGACCAGAGTAAATCTCTCCTACGGTCCGGCAGACCTCCGAAGGCAGATTTAAGACTCGAAAGACATCTCGTCCGGATTATCAATAACACGCCAAAGATTACCTATAAAGCACTTCTACGCCTCTATCGACTTTCTATCTCTCGGTCAACAATTTACCGCATTCTTAAGAAGCACAACGTAATCAAATGGAGAGCAAAAAAAAAAGGCCATTTATTTCTCAAAAGACAGCTGCAATTCGCTTTATCTATGCCCGCAAATATAAGGATAAACCTAAGTCCTTTTGGCATAGCGTATTCTTTTATGATGAATGCTCAGTTGAGCAAGGCACAGGGCACTCTCCTGAGTGGGTTTTTCGTACGCCTGGAGCTTCTAAGTGGAAGAACAGGTGTCTACAAACACACAGGCT
>RKSS01000390.1:0-21108 GCA_009829855.1 Neofusicoccum kwambonambiense
CCCCCCCCTAGCCTTCCCGGTCGTATGCTTTTCCGCCTCGCTCTCTCGGGGCCCCGGCCAGCGAAGCGGGGTCGTCGCGTTGCACACACGTTGTCGTAGACGTTCGAAGTTGCGGGCGGCCGCCGCGGCGCTGGGGTCCGTGTGGGGCCACAGCGACAGGGCGGAGCTGGGGCGCGACGTGTGTGCGGAGGACTGCGGGCGTGCTGCATGCAGGCGCGCCGATGCGGGAAGGTCGGACGGCGGCCGCTGAGATGTATGCTCTGGCGTCGGACGTCGGTGGAAGCGTTTCTGCCCGAGGCGGCCGCGATACGCCAGCCGCCTGCATGTCCGCCCTGGCGCGCACCGCAGGCGTTAGTGTCGCCCTGGAAGCTCGCCGGCGTTCGATGCAATTGCCGTTGCGTAACTAGAACAAAGGCGCAGACGTTCGACCTTCATGCAGCGCGCTCAAATCGAGCCGTGGCGCGAGTGCACAGCAAGCCTCTGTGGCCGCGCGCCTGCAGACTGTCGCTTTTCCGGGTTGGCGTGCTGCGGCGTTGCGGCGTAGCGGCGCGAGGCAGCGCCTTCTTTATCGCGGGCGAGTCAGATGCCGGTCCTCTCTCAAGTCGAGGTGCAAGGTGGTCTGTCATTGCAGCCCTGCGGTCTTCGGTTCTCCCTCTCACGGGCGCTCCCATGGGTTCTTGTAGTACGCTGACAGGCATTCGAGAGAAATGGCACGCCGAACTCGCCCAGCCCACTATCCATGAGATGATCCAGAACCGCTGCAGCACCGGCTACACCTGCAAGGACCGGGTCGACCCTCTGCCCAAGATCAGCGGCATGCTCGCCAGGCAAATCTTGCCACGCTGCAAAAAGTTGACCCTATTCACGGATGCTTTCGGAGGGCGGAGCATGGGACCGACGGTCTCGATGCCTGGGGCTTCCGGGCGGAGGGACGTTAGCACAGAGATGAGGGAGTGTGGAGGTACGAAACGTTACGCATGAAACCCCTCTGCTCTGTGCTTCCCCTAACTTTGGTGATGTCGGAGTTAGTGCCAATGAGGCAGTGATGAAACTATTCCATAGTCGGCTGGCAAGTCAAAGCCGACGGCCAGCACCTTTGTGCGTACTGGTGCACTGAAGAATCAGCATGCACCACAAGGCGTGCACACAAGACAAAGGAGAAGGACGACTTTGAATGTCCATGTCTTGGAAAGGCCGTGATGGTGTGGTCGCATCTGCGTTGCGCGCAGCTGCGTTTATCCAATGCCTCGACAGAAAGGCTGTGGCCACAGTTGCAGAGAACTTTTATCCAGTTCTTTGTCGCTTGGATGCAGTACTCTCAAGCACTGAGACTGTGCCGGTCGAAGGCTACTTTTTGGGACGAAAGTAGTTGAAAAGAATAGAGATCCACCTGCTACCATGATCCAATAGAAGGAGTCAGCTGCAAAAAGTCCGAAAGCCTACTCCACGAAAAAAAACCCCGTGAGCAGTGAAGCCATGCAGAAAGAAAGCGTGTAATGACTGTCGTCGCACTGGACGGCTTGAGCCTCGTCTGCCCGCTGGTGGATTTTTGGAGGACGCCGTCATAAAGCTCAAAGCGCGGGCCACCAGGGCTGGCGGTGGTGCATGGAGCACAACAACATGTTGTCGGCGTTCGATATTAGCACAGGCTGCTACACGTAGTCAATCGAACGCACCTGCGCGTGAGATGGAGCCCAGCTCTAAAACGATGAGAGAACAACGCCCCAGCCCCACGCACGCGGATCGCAGGGACCCGCGTGCTTGCAGGCCGGTTACACAGCACGCAACTTCGGACGCAGCAAGGAATCTTCGACAAGGTCGACCGTCGCGCCAACCGCTGCAGCCCGCCGCGACACCCGTTCCTCTCCCGTCCCCGTGACCCCCCCGGCTCAACCCCAGCCACCCAGGCGACGATCCTCCTCGGGCGCGTTAGCGCAAGTCCGCAGGTTGGTCATATCTGCACAGTCTCCAGAAGTTCGACCATCATGCGCGCCGCCCGAAGAGGTTTAGCAGCCACGCGCGAGGCCAGGGTCGCCTGCCCGCTCCCGCCGATCCGCGGCCGCCCCAAATCTCGCGCCCATCCTCCACCGTCTGGTTTTTCGCGGACGGTGGCAGGTAGGGCTGCCTGTCGCATTGGGGGATTGGGGAGGAGAGGGCAGCGCGAACACCTCCACCTCCGCGCAGCGCAGCTTCGCGCGACAACTCAACTCAACCCTCACACACCCCACCCCGCTCGCCGCTAGTACCAGGCGCCGCAGAGTCGGCGCCGCTCGTTCGCCGAGCGACGCCAGTGCGGGCAGCAATGCATCCTGAACTCATACCCATCCGCGCGACGTTCGACGGTCGCGGCGGCGGCGGCGCACGTCGCTCGAAGCGGCAGGCGGCCAGACGGCCCCCCAGCGCACCGCCGCCGTCCAACACTTTCCGGGCTGGCCAGCCTTTTGTTCGTCCCCCTGCCGTGCGACCTCCCCTCCCGCCCCAACCAACCGCGCGTGGCGGGCCGGCGGGTGCGTGCATGCGTGGCGTGCCCATGGCAGCTGCGTGCGTATTGCGCGCATGAGCGAAGGGCGGGTGGCGGCGATGGCAGCGCCCGAGTGCGGCCGCTTGCATGAATGTCGGACGTCGGAGCCCTTTTCCTCAGCGAGCGAGCGAAGTGCCGAGGATGTGCGCGCGTGCCTGAGGCTCCGCGCCGCCGGGCTGGCTGGCTGGCTGGCTGGTTGGCTGCGATGGAGGTGGGGGCCGGGCGCGTGGCTGGGTGCCTGACGTGGGTGCGCTTTTCGATGCCGGAGGGTTGAGAGGCTGTGGGGGCGTTTTGGAGGTTGGGCGGCAGGAATCGCATTTGGTCTTCTGTCTGGGGCTTTTGGTTTGATGGGTCGAGATCTTTCTTCCTCAAAGCCCGCCGCGTGGGCAGAGCAGCGACGGAAAAAAAAAAGTTTGAGAGTGCTCCTGGGGAGCTTGTGTGAAACCAAAAATTGGTCCAGTGCGGAGGGGCATAGCCTGCTAATTACCTCTGCAACCCGAGAGCCACACGGATCGGGTAGGACGGCCGTCTGCTTGATCACGGCCGGCCCGCTGGACGTGTAGTAATGTCCTGCGGAAAAAGAGAAGAAGAGACCCTCAGGGCGAGGAGGAAGGGGGTTTATATAGGAAGCAGAGGGCGGATGGCTGCCAACGATCACGGGCACAGATTGGCTGGGGTTAAGCCGGATTGGGCGAATAGTGCAAGAATCGATGATGGAAAGGGAGGAACAGCCAGTTACGGCGATATGTGAAGACACGAGGACACTGACAGCACATGTAGAAGGGCAGACGCGGAAGACGGGGCAGATCAATAGGAAGTGCGGCCACTACTCTTGCTGGGACCGTGCTCCGATGTTCTTGACTATGTTTGCCATCTACACTTTGCCATTACGCTTCTCGCTTAATCATTACCCATTAGAATAAATGTGTTATCCGTCAAATCATTACGTGTTCCGTCTCTGCGTGGAGACTTATTACTTTCCTTCCTGCTCCACTCACAAGAACAGCATCACCAATCCCCCCAACCCTCCCAGCACTGCGCTCATTCCCCAGCCACTGAATCTCACGGCCACTCCCGATCCTTCCGCTACCGATGAAGTTGCCGCAGCTGTGCTTGATGTGGCGGACCTGGAGCGCGAGGTGCTTCTCTCCGTCGTCGAGGACGCCGCAGCAGCACTACTACCCGAAGCAGCAGCAGACCTGCTCGCTGAGGCAGTACTCTCTGCCGAGGCGCTCGATTCGGACAGCTGGCTTTGGAGTATCGACAGAGGATTGCCACCACTGACCGCCACGCCCGGCACAGTCCTCGTGGGCGTCGGCCCATCGACCACCAGACTCGAGCTCGCCGGTGGAGCCCTCGTCGTCGTCGGCTCGACCTGGCTCTCCAGCGACGCGCCCTGGCTCGCCTTCGTTGGCTGCGGGCCATCGACACCGCCCACTTTCGTCAGCGTGTACGGGGGGTCGAAGTCGCCCCCTTCGGCGTCCGGGAAGCACGTGGCCCAGGCGGGCTGCAGGTTGGTCAAGCTGGTGGGAATGGCGAGGAGCGGCTCGCACGGGTTGACCCGGAAAGGCCTGGCGGTTGCGGCTTCTTGCTCATCTGGATAGCTGAAGGTGACGGTGGGCGAGGCGGGAAAGCGATATGTTGTGCCGCCGCCGCCGCAGCCCGCCAGGTCGGCCCACGTTAGTGCCCTCGTCGTCGTCGTCCAGAATACTTCCCAATAGCCCTCTACGTTGCCGTTGGAGACCGTTGAGCTCATGTTGACTAGGTGGCTGTCCCACGTGATGGTGCTGACGTCAGAAGGGTTCAAGGGAATGCGCATGTCTGTGATGGTGGTGCCGACGGCGGTGGTGGACGTGCCGCAGGGCCTCTCGGCTGAGAGGCTTTGTATATGCAGGTAGGCGCTTGGGGATGTGCTACGAAGTGGTCAGCAATGGACTTCTTCCAGAATGTGGTGCGGAAGGCCTTACTATGTAAAGCCGTCGGGGCCAACTGTGGTCGAGGCGGTTGTGATCGATGTGTCCCATAGAGTGATGCCAAATGTGGCGGCTTTTAGCTTACACGACCCAGGCGTGCATACAGTAGATGATGGGAAAGGCGATGTGAAAGATGTAGTCAACGTAGAAGGAGTCTGTGTTGTGGGAACCGAACTCGGTGGCGCTGTCACGGAGGGCGAGGTCGAACTTCCAACGCTTGTTGGCGGAAAAGAGGTTTCGAGAGATGGGGATGGAGACTGTGGAATTGTTGGTATAGTCTCGCTCGGGGTGGCAGTTGAGTCAGGAGCGCTGGGTCGGGTCGGAGCAGACGGCACTTCTGTGGGAGTGGATGGACTCGGAGGAGAGACCGATGAAGGAGTGGATATTGGGCTTGGGAGAGACACCGGCGGAGGGCTTGCTGATACCGGAGGGGAGATAGGACTCGACGTGGAGATGGAGGCTGTCCCGCTCGTCGATGGTGGCACAGTTGGTGGACTTGCTGGGATCGAGGTAATCGTCTCTGCGGAAGAGATCGATGACTGAGTCGGAGTAGGAGTAGGTAGAGACGTTGTTGGGGGAGGTGGTGGGGGAGGAGCTGGCGGACTTGGTGAGACAGTAGGGGGATATGTTGTAGGAATGAGAGTTGAAGACGGAGGTGGCGGTGGTGGAGGAGGTGGAAAAGAGATAGTCGTTGATGGGGGTGGAGGGTATACTGTTATCGTGGATGTTGAGGGGGACGTAACAATTGTTGTCGACGGGGTTATTGATGAGGGTGGAGGCGGAGGTAAAGTCGGAGGTCCGGTCGTGGTTGTTGGAGGTGGAGGAGGTGGTGGAGGCACCGGAGGCGCAGTGCTTGTTGATGGTGGGGGTACTGGAGGTACAATACTTGTTGAAGGCGGAGGAGGTGGCGGAGGTACCGAGGGCGTGATACTTGTTGAAGGCGGAGGAGGTGGAGGAGGAAGTACCGAGGTCGTGCTGCTTGTTGAAGGTGGAGATGGTGGTGGAGGAGGTGGAGGTGACGAGGTCGTAATACTTGTTGAAGGCGGAGGGGGAGGGGGAGGTACCGGAGGCGTAGTGCTTGTTATAGACGGAGGAGGTACCGTAGTAGTGCTGCTTGTCGAAGAAGATGGGGGCGGCGGAAAAGATGAGGAAGGAGTGGAGATTGTTGAAATTGTAAATGTAGATGAAGACGGGGACGCGGTTGGAAGAGTCATAGTTGAACTCATTGAAGGTGGAAGGGGAGGGGTCTGTGTTGTCGATGAGGGAGGAGGCTGACTTGTAGAGGTAGTTGGCGGCAGCGGAATGGTGCTACTTGGTACAGAGGCCGAAGAACTAGATGATATTGTCGGCGTCGAAGTAGCCGTGGAGCTCGGGGTCGCTGTGTCCGATGGTGTGGGAGGAGTCTCGGTTGAAGATGTTGACAAAGACGAGGCTGTGGGAGTTGTCACCGTTGAGGGCGTGACAGTAATCGTCTTAGTCGTTGTCATTGAAACCGTTGTTGTAGAATTTGTAGAGACTGAGGAAGAAGTAGGAGGGTTGGAGACCGTCACGTTACTCGATGTTGAAGGTGGAGTGGATTCCGATGATGATGTGGGAGGATAGGTGGGAGTGTGAGGTGTTGTCAGTGGGACAGTCGAGTTGGAAGATGGAACCAAAGAGCTCAAAGTGGTAATCTTGGAACTTGAACTGGAGTAAGGAGTTGTGGTGTTCGAAGTCGGCGTGTATTTAGATGAGCTGCTCGACGAGGGCTTCGACGATGCTGGTGTTGTGTGGGTGCTTGAGGATGACGTGATTGGGGTGGAAGAGCTCGAAGGAGGAGCTGACTTGGTGCTACTGGTACTTGTCACGCTCGGTGTCGAACAGG
This sequence comes from Neofusicoccum kwambonambiense, assembly GCA_009829855.1. Lineage (NCBI taxonomy): Eukaryota > Fungi > Ascomycota > Dothideomycetes > Botryosphaeriales > Botryosphaeriaceae > Neofusicoccum > Neofusicoccum kwambonambiense. The sequence goes on from RKSS01000390.1 coordinate 6,359, forward strand.
TCGAGATGGTGATGGTGATGGTACTCTTTGTTGACGTAGAGCTGGCCGAATGCGTCGTTTTGCTTCTTGAGCTGGTGGGCCAGTGGGTGTAGACACATGTGCTCGTGCTGACCGTGGTTCCTTCAATGATATACTCAGTACTCGTTGACAGATAATAGCCTTCGCCAATCAAGTCGTTTCGTTTCAAAAGGCCTCCCAATCCAGCATGTTCAGAAGAATTTGAGGAAGCGAATGACGGTTCAAATCCGTAGCCATCATCCCCTCCACACTTTCCCCATGGTGATTGGCAGCCATGACCGCAGAATTTCGGCCCGGAGCCACTGGGTTAAGGTCAGCACGATCAGAAAATCGTCAGGCGCGGCAGGAGTGCGAACCAATATCCGTCCTTGGAGCAGCATTGGCCACGGGGGCATTGACGCTGGCCTCCTTGCGGGCCGCAGCAGGGCGTCTCACTGGGACTTGGGCTGTGGGATGTCTTGCTCGTGTGAGTGGAGCTGTGTTTCTTGGTTGTCTCGGTCGAGGCCCTGCGAATCAAGACCGTGTTAGCGGGACGCTCGGTGAAATCAGCACGGGCATCCCTTACTTTGAGGTCGGCAGCCTGCTGGAATGCTGGCCGGTGGAGGAGATCGAGGGTCTGCTCGTTAAGCTTGTGGTGCAAGTGGAAGTGGGGTAGCTTGACGTGCTGCTGTAGACGTCAGAGGTGGTGTAACCAGGCGGTGCGGAACTGGTCGTGCTCGGTATCGTCTCCGTGGCTGTAGAAGCGAGGGTGGTCGAGGGAGTCTCCACGGGCGTTGTGTAGCTGAGCGAAGGCGTGCCGGTGGCATTGTGGCAGATGTTGACGGTAGTGAAGACGGTCTCGCAGTCGTCGTTGAGGAGGCCTTCGCCGGGTCAGCAGGAGGCGTGCGATGGGGGCGGGACGAGAGGACGAGCTGGAGGCATTGGCGGGGCATTGAAGAAAAAAGCCATGCAGCTCCACGGATTGCTGCGCCGGCAGAGGCTTACCTCGCGGCACTGGGGCGCCTGCAGGCGGTGGGCGATGGTTGAGCGGCCCCGCGAGCGCGCAGGCGGCGAACAACAGCAGCGGCCGCATCGCTGGACCTCGACAGCGCTCTCCTCTCAGCAACAGCGACGACAGAGGCCGGCGGAAACGACAGCAGGACGGCGATCAGGCATCGGCGCCAGCAGCTCAGAGCCCCGGCCGGGCTGCGCAATATGTAGGCAGCGCGTCGGGTGCCATCCTGCACGCTGCACAGCGGTCCACACGGTTGCATCGTCGCGGAACTCGTGCGCCCAGCTCCCCCGCCGCCCGTTGGCCTCGCCGCGCCCGCTCGCCGCCATCCCTGCTCAGCCTTGCCGGGAACGCTGCGCAGGAGGGCAGGCGGAGCAGCAGCGGCGGCTTACCTCCGCCCGATGCGCGTTCCTGACGCCGCACGAGGCCAGCAAACCGTGCAGCCGTGCCACGGACGGTCCATCGCCGCGTTCGCGTGTCCCGGCGCGCCGGCGATGACTGGTGCTGCTCGCCTGCCCGGACGGGAGCGTGCTGCTGGCGCCGGCGCCGCGAGGAGGGGGTCGACTGGCAGCGAGGGAGGGAGGGCTGGCGCCGTCGCCCTGCGGAGGGAGTGGGCTTGCAGTGAGCGAGGAAGGGCTGCCCATCGCCCGCACCAGCCGCTCCACTGCTACCCAGCCAGGCCAGAGCGCCCACAGGATCCCCCAGCAACGCCGCTGTGCGCCCTCGACCACCGCCCGCCGCCGCGCCCCCGACGACGTCACGCCGGCAGTAGCGCAGAGTTTCTTTGTTGGCCGCGATCGATCTCGTGTCTTCTTCAGCGATCCCGCCACGAGCTTGATTTCACCGCTTCCGCCCCTAAAACAGGAGCAAAACGAAGCTGCCATGCGCGCTGGCGCAATGCGATGTGCGCGTGCAGCACGCAAGGATGCCTCCCGTCTGGCAGCATGTCCCCGGCAGCCCCGCCCTCCACCAGCCCGCCGCCAGCCTATCTGCGCCGCCCACTATCTGCGTCCCCTGCACCACCTGAGGCTCTTGTATCCCCTTCGGACCGCCGTGCAGGGTGAGCTATTGAATGGCTGCAGCCGTCATGCCACAGCTCCTTTCCTTTTATCGTTCGCCTCCGGCCCTTCTTAGCGTGTCACGGCCTGGCTCTGACCGTCTCTTCCCTCTCCCCGCTCTGCTGCCTTCTCTTGTTCGGCCTGGCTGCCTGTCGCCGATTCTCAGCCCTGCCCCGGAGCCCGTCTCGACTCCGGGTCCATGGGCGATGTGGCTGGCCGCACCTGTCCACCTTCTTCATGCGCCCTCCCGTCCGCTCGCCCAGTTCCCTGATTCTGCATCCCTTCAAATGAGGGCGCTCTTCTCGCACTCGTTCCATTCGCCATGAAGCGCACACGACTCGGGCTGCTGGGCCTGGCTCTCTTGGCGCAGGCCCAGATCATGGAGACCCAGATTCAGCCTCGCGACACCGTCACTACACTCGCCGCACCGCTGAGTCTCGCGTATGCCATCTCCAAGTCTGGTATCTCCAGAAACTGACTCAGCTTGCAGGCCCTCACAGTTCTGGGATGGCAATGATGGACAATGGTACATATGGATCGCCCCGGTACCAGCCAGGAGAAGGCACTAACAGGCGCAGGACATCGTACATCCTCCGTATGGGAAGACCAACGGCCCAGATTATACGAGTGTTTCCGTCCACCAAATCGACTTATTTCTGGGCGGTTTTCTCTATAGGCTGTCCTAGCGACTACTACCCAAGCGCTGCCGAGGATGCGGACTCTGTAAAAGACTGTAAAGACAGCCGTGGCGGCATGTATGCGCGCGATAATTCCAGTGATTACGTGGACGACTCACCCTACGCCCTCCATATCGATGACAATCTCGGCTACAGCGGCGTTAGCGGCCAGTTTGGATTCGACGCCGTTGGTCTGGGGTATCGTGGCGACGGCGGTACAGTGAACCACCAAGTTGTTGCAAGCATTGGACGCCCAGAATGGTGGTTTGGAGTTTTTCCACTGAACCCACGCCCAACAAATCTCTCAGACATCAATAATCCGCAAAACAGCCTTTTGCAATCCCTTAAAAATGGACACAACATCTCGAGCCTGTCCTGGGGCTACACTGCAGGCGCAAAATACCGTATGTTCATCTTACCATCGAGCCGCTCTTCGGCTTTGGAAGTAACACCTTCGCTGTACTCGCATGTTGTCAGTCATCAACGACTTCATGTCCGGCTGGGTGGTCGTGCTCTTCGTCGGTTCTGCAAAAGGCCTCGATTTCTCATCTGATCATTCCCAGGTTCCGAGAACTTCTTTGGTAGTCTAACCCTCGGCGGCTATGACTCGGCGCGCTTCGACAACACTTCCCAGACAGTAGCTAATTTTACGGGAGATGATGAGCGTGATCTAACAGTTCTAGTCAACGAAATAACTACCAATATCTCAAGCGAGCCTCTCGTATCCCAGTCCATAGCCATGATGATCGATTCCACAGTGCCTTACTTGTATCTCCCCGACTTCGCGTACAAGGCATTCGAAACCGCTTTCAACCTCGAATGGAATTCCACACTGCAATTATACATCATGAACGCAACGACCCACGATGCTTTGGTGGATCAAAATCCCGAGATCAGCTTCAAGGTTGGATCATCAGATCCGATCACGATACGCTTTCCAATCCAAGCTTTCCTTTTGAACGCCTCGTTTCCATTGGTACCCGGAAACCAGTCACAGTACTACTTTCCGATTAAACGCGCGAACGATACAGACCAGTACACTCTTGGCCGTGTTTTCCTGCAAGAAGCGTACGTCATGGCGGACTATGAGCGACGGAACTTCATGTTGGCCCCTTGCGTTTGGCCAGACGACACAACACAGTCTCCTCCCTCAGCTCCCATGATCATCCGCTCGATCAACGAAACCAGCAATCCCACCGAGTCCAACGGCGGCAACACCCTCTCCGCAGGCGCAATTGCCGGCGCCGTTGTGGGTGGCATCATCGCCGGACTGCTGCTCGCCGCCTTCATCGCTTGTATCTACATCCGCCGCCGCCGCCGGCGTCGCCAACGCGAATCCATCAAGCCCAGCTCCGTCGCCCACACGCGCAACTCATCCAGCGCGACTCTTCCAGGCGGCCGGCCGCGCGCCGGGTCCCGCATCGCATCCTTCTTCCGCAACCCATGGGGGTCTTTCGACGCGGACGCGGTGGTGCCGGGGCACTTCGAGCTGGCGGTCGACCCGTCGGGGCTGACGCCGGCGGAGGAGGAGCTGGCGCGGCAGCAGCGCGAGCACAAGCGGCACCACAGCAACGAGCTGGACGCCGAGGTCAGCGCGCTGCACGAGATGTACCAGCCGAAGCCGGAGCGGCTCGAGATGCAGGGCGACGAGCCGTTCCCGACGTACGTGTCGGGCGACGGCGGCACCATCGACGGCAACGCGCTGCGCGCCGCGCACGCCGCCGACACCGACGCCGAGCGCAGGAAGCGCGCCGAGCTGGCCGGCGTGTACGAGATGGACGCCACCGGCGGCCTGCTGCTGCTCGGCGGCGGCAGCAGCACCGCGACGCCGACGCCCCTGCCCAGCCCGCCCATGCCCAGCCCCGGCCAGATCGACGCGGTCACGCGCAAGGAGCGCGAGGAGCGCGAGCGCCTGGAGGCGGAGAGGGCGCACGCGGAGCGCATCCGCGCCGAGGAGCTGCAGGAGAGGGTGGGCGCCGGCGCGGTCGACGCTATCGAGCCCGTCGGCGGGGCGACGAGCGAAAGGCCGGACGCGGAGCGCAGGGTCAGCGATCTGAGCCCGATCAGCGAGAATGGCACGTTCGCGCGGAGCCCGGTCAGCGCGCGGCCGGACTCGGGGAGCAGGAGGGTCAGCAGGGACTAGAACTTCGCATTGGGTAGCAGGGAGTTTCTCGTTTGGGGGAGGCGGCGGCGTGGTTTCGATGTAACGGCCGATGAAGCTGCGTGGTTTTTCTTTGCCTCGATATCCGCATGCAACACTTAATATCATTTCGTCACCATGTTCTCCCATACACGCTCAATGCTCAAGCCTTCTGCTAATCAGTCTCATACCCGCTGCCGCTGTCCTGCCCACCTGGAGATGTGGTCGGGCGTCAGAACAAGCGCAGCGCATGGACGCATCGGCTTACCTCATATGGCAAAAAGCCCGGTCCGCCAATCAATGTAGCCCCCCGCAATTCTGTGTGCTAGCTCCTTCGCGCCTGACCACGGCTATGCCGATGGAGTTGGCAGACAGCAGCTCGCTTCCGGTATCAGTAGTGTCACGGTCCCTCTCCGTCACCGGCCTTCTTGAAGCCGGGATCGAAAGCGGCGTCTGGGACTTGTGGCGGTCGGGGCGGCCCATGTGGCGGTGTGAAGGCTGGATGGGTAATGGAAAGTGTATAGCAGAAGGTTTGTCGATCGTAGACGGTGTTGAAATGCTCGGGAGGTCTTTTCGAGGGCAGAGTGTTCGTTGTTTGAGGGAGCCGCAGCCAAGAATGGGAGGAGAGTGACCAACGTCGAGGTTCTTCGGGAGCTTCTATCGGTGGCTTGGTGTGTGCTGTGGGTTTGAGCAGCATTTTCGATGATAGCGTCCAGCTGGAGCTTAGGAATTTTGTAGGAGGAGGAGATTTTCGGAGGTACTTGTGGCACTGTTGGTGAGAGAATCATCGCAGACGTGCGATGGGTGTGAATCTCTGCCAGCCTGCTTCAGGTCGGCCTTACCAGTCATTCTAGAAGTTGGATTGTTGATTTTTGATTTTGAACAGAGCAGAATTGCCAGCGAAGACGGTCCCGCTCGACCACAGCGTGGGAAGCTGAGGCGGGAGATAGCGTGCAGCGGCGCAGTTGTCGCAGAAGCTAAGATGCTGCCTGCTCCACCCCATGAGCGGCGTAACGGCGTCATCGGAGGCTCTTTCCGTTCCTTCAATTTTCAACAGAGGGCGAAGGGTGGTTGAGGAGCAGTTGGTGTTATGCGCTGCCACTGACTGCAAGTGTTTAGCGTTTTAGCGACTGACGAGTCGGCCGGGCGCTGTTGTCTGCGCATCAAAAAAGACATCGTTCTTACACAGCACACTTCCGCCTACACAAACCTCCGAACCAACCTTCCTTGGCCTGCTACCACGAAAACTGCTGGACAATAGCACGCCCCTACCCAGCGCCGCTTCAACTCCACGAAATTCACATTCCGCGCGCACGCACATCTACAAAACAGAACCCCCAGCGGCGCTCCCTTCTCTTTACTGAAACAAAACAGGTCTTCTGAAAAGTATCTGAGCTCTCTACTCCTCTCCAGAAGCCCCCGCTGACCCAGATCCTCCACAGAAACCATGAACGACGCCCTCCTCATCATCGTCTGCATCCTCATCCGCGCCGTCTTCCGCCAAGGCTGCCCCAACGTCCCCGTCCTCGCCATCTACCACTGGCTGCGGCCGCACATGGTCAACGACACACCAATCCTCACCATGTTTTTCCTGATAGTCAGTGTGATGCTGCTCGAGGTATATGGGGCGTTCCTACTCATGGTGTGGGAGGGGCTCATGGACGACTGGGAGGAGGACAATGACGACGCGTGGGGCTGGGACGAAGAGGCGCGGGAGAGGCAGGAGGAGCGGCGGCGGCGGGAGCTCGAGGGCGAGTGGGTCTGGAACCTGCTGGTAGAGCCGCCGTGGTGGTTCTATGCGTTCGCGGTGGGCGCTGAGCTGGGGAGGGGGGCTGAGGCCGTGCCGTTCGCGTGGTAGATGATGAATGAGATGGGCGGGAGAGCTTGACGCGGGTACACGAGGAGGTTTTGGGGGTATTGGACGCCCAGGCGTCGTTGCGTGCAATGGATAGAGGCGTTCGCTCAGATGCTGAAGCCGTGGGAGTGGTCTGTCAATCTTAGGCGGGCATAAATCCAACCCCTCATGAAAAGAGGCACCACCGCAGTAGGATCCGAAAGTTACCAGATCTTCAAGCAAAGTAAACACTCCAGTGACAAGCAATAAAAATGGAGGAAATTTCAAGTTGAAAAATCAAATTTCCGGCGTATCCACATTCGCCACTGCATAAATAAAACATCCTGATTACGAAATGAGTGTAGGTGGTCCAACTTTGTCGACGAGAACGCATGGAGCTGCTATAGCTCTGTTATTGTGAATGTGAGTTAACATAGGGCATAGCGCCACAGTGAGAGAGAGGCATTCTGATTCACAATAGTGCATGAGAAATTGTGTAAAGCGTCAATGCTTCCCATTCCGAAGAATTTGTGACTCTCTGCAGCTGCAGGATCGAAGCTATCTAGACGCCATTGTAGGCCAATCTGTTTCCTGCTGGCCATATTCCCATTCACCATTTGTCACTTCGTAACCTGCTATGACCGGCAATTGTAACCCGGTATCATAATTCATCATCTTTTTGAACCGTTGCAGAATCAACTTCCCATAAAGCCGTGATCGTATCTTCCATGAGAAGAATGATTGCCGTGATCCAGTAAAACCGTAAGTGCACCTCTCATTAGAAGAACCATCGTTCATATCGTAATTCGTGATAGCCGTATCGTCAACGCAAGCACTTACGGCATAGAGTAGGGCTGCTGATCGAAGGCCTGACGGCCATGGAGGTTGCTACGCGCGCGGTGCAGAGCGCGAGCGTTGACGTGATCGGATACGGGGCGGTCATACGCAGTAGCAGTAGTAGGGGTGCCAATCGTCGGAGTATGAGCACGGCCAGTGCTGGGCATGTGACGGATGACACGCTGGGTGGTGTTTCCAGACGCCATAAGGTCGCGAGGAGCGCCAGTGCTCATATCGGAAGAATGGTTGCTGGTGACGGTGCTGCCCATGCGACGAAGAGGGCGCCGGGTGGGGCTGCGCGTGGCCGAGGGGTTTCGGGCCCTGATAGCACGGGAGTTGCTGGAATACAGGCGAGAATCGTGCTGGTAGACGTAATCAGGACGGTAGAAGTCCAAGTCATGCAGATTGGTAGTGGGAGCAGCGCCACGCTTGGGGCTGTTGGATACCGGACCAGCAGTCTGGTTGTTGGTAATGACGCTGTCCTGCCGAGGGCCAGGACCCGCAGTGAAGGGTTCGTAAGGACTGGGGAACTGATAGTAGACCGTATCGTTGGGACCGGTGGGTTTGCGAGAGTCGTCGAGATTACCTGGCGTGACCGGCGAGATGGGGTTAGTGCTCGAGTAGAGAGGCGAGACAGCCGGACGGGCGGTCGCAGATGGATGGACGAAAGACGGGCCCGAGACGAGCGCGGACGGCTGGACGTCAAATGCTGGGAACTGAGCGCGCGGGGCGGCAGCCGGGCGAGCCACGGCGGACACTATGGCCGGATCATGGCGCCAGGTGTTGTCGTTGAGCAACACGATCCCACAGGCGTCACTCTGGCACGGGTCAGGGATGCTAAGAACAACATTTCCACGCGCATCATGGCGGATTTGGTCTCCAGGGTCGCGCACCGCGGCGAAGTGAGCAACGAGAACGTTGCCGGCCGCGTCGGCGAGTTGGCCGCGGTTCGCAATGCGAAGAGCGGCTCCGGTGGCGTCCTTGATGGTCACTCCGAACCGATCAACTAGGGTTCCGTCGCCTTCGACCTGGATAGCGTTGCCGTTGGAGTCCCTGATATCGCTTCCAGACGTGTCGCGGATGATCATCTTGTTGTCGTCGAGAAGAACTTTGCCGTTCGCATCGCGAAGGACGCCTCCAACACAGTAGCGGATCATGCTCCTGTCACTGTCGCAGACGGGCTCGCCGTTGATATTGCGGAGGATGATTTTAACGCCCTTGCCGTTTGAGTCGAACGCACCACAGGAGTCGCGCCATTGCATGCTGAACGCCTGCTGGCCGCGATCGCGAACCCCCTCGATCTGGATCTTGCGGTGCTCTGCATTGCGCTCCGAGATGATGATGACCGTGAGCTGGCGGATGGACGGCATGTAGCGGCCCAACGAGTTGAAGAACGTATAGAGGTACTCCTCATGTGAGATACTACCGTTACGGCTGAGCTTCTGGTCCTTGTGCACACGCAGCAGAACCCGAACCGTGGAGACACCCTTCAGCAGGCCGAACAATTGGTTGAAGGTGCTCATGTACTGCGAAATCGCCCCGGGGTCGTTGGAGTAACCTAGATGGCACAATAGTCAGCGACACCCATGTGTGGAGATAACAGTAAGATGCAGCTTACCGGGGATGGCAATCTCAAGTTCGAGGCAGCAGATCTTCGCTGCGCCCTTCTCCCATTCAACAACGGGGTAGCGGAAGAAAGCGCACTGCATAATCAGTGCCATCGAGTGCTTCGCAGTCGACTTCAGGGTAGACAACGTCATGCGACGTGTCAGGCGGTGAATTGTAGAGGGAGCGGCGTCCTTGTCACCGTCCACCGCAGTGCCCTGTTCATCATCCGCGAAGGCATGGAAGGAAGTACCGTGAGCTCTCGCGCTGATGCGGTTCGGATATTCGGTCCTGAATGTGTCGGGGGCTCTATCTTGCCCGTCCTTTCTGATGTGGACGTTGTTCACGAAGATTCCAAGTGTCAACGTCTTTGCTACAAACTCCGACGGAGTCTTCCGAGTGAGCGCCATCGTGGGCAAGAACTTTTGCGTGCAAGAGCTCTGCGAGGGTAGGGAACGTGAGAGCAACCGACGAAGCAAGAAGAAAGCGCATGCGGCTGATGAGGTGAAATGACGTGGGAGGAGTGTCAGCGGTGGCGGAAGGGTTGAGGAAGACGAAAGAGCGCAGAATTTTGTGCCACTTCAAAAGAAGGGTCCAAGTTCAGGGTCCATTGTGCGCGCGTGAACGCCTTTGCGAGGCAGCGCGTGATGTGTATGCTGCGCTGTTCTTGCCAAGCCTGCTGCCCGCTGTGGTGGGCGATGGGGATGCTCCGCCGTCCCAAAACTTGACCAGCTCCGGAAGCACTGCAGTCATTCTACGCCTGGACGGTTTTGATATCTCTTCAGATGATGTTGGTGTGTCTTCCACCGCAACAGCGGATCAATGGCATATCTCATGACCTTGAAGATATGATTGGCGGTTCCGGTCCTCAAACGTAGGTGCGTCCAGGCCTGCGACCATTCTCGCGACACTTCTCATGTGGAAGCAACTCCCATCGCATCTACTCGTTTACGTGATTGAGAGGTGAACTGGGTCTTTAGCTAAGCTTATACAATGGTAAAGACGTTGTAAAGATGGGTTTTCCGCGATGGTCACCATCGTTTGACGTTCCCCGCGGCATACTCACCAGCCAGAAGTGGTTAGCGAGAAACAGCCATGTCCACCCACACACACACACACATACCCTTCTGCTCGCATTCGACACAACGCTTAAAAAATAGAATTAAACTCCACTCACTGCTTTTGATCTTCTCCCATCGTCTCAAAACCCTAGGCTCAAGTTCGGTCCAGCCGCCCACCGAGAAGACGGTCTCCCGAAGCTTTCAAATAGTCCTTAGTATCCGCTCCTGGCATCAATTATCCGACCATATTTTCAGCAGCAAAGGCGACCCGGAAAGCCGACCTTCCGCCATTTTGGATGCCGATCGGGACCACAAGCTGAGCGAAGACAACTCGAGCCAGACCAAGCCACGACCAACGAGCGGAGGCTCGGATACTTGACAAATCTTCTTCTAATGAAGTATGACGGCCCTAAACCTGTAGGTATAGATTTGCGCGCTGCTCATTGTGGTAGGTGACTGCCGGCTTCAAGCTTGCAAGACGGTCGTTGGCTCTCGGCTTCGCGTAGAGGCGGAATTCCGCGTGCTTGCATGGATGTTGCGAAAAGCAGACTGTACAGTACTTCTGATTTGAGAGCCCCCGGGCCTGGAAAAAGTATGTAGACGGTTAAAGCGTTCGTCTGCACGACTGCGACCGACAGATCGACTCACATATGCCGATGAGTATGTAAGCTCCCTTATTGATGCAGGGCAATGCTCTGTTTTGCAGTTCAGGACAATTCGCCCAAAAAAAAAAGCAGCCAATCAAGATCACCAGCTCCGCCCAGTCTTTCAGCTGAAGCGAAGAGCGCCCATGCAGAATCTGATCCAGAGACTCGGCTACCAGCCACGAGGAACTGAAACAGGATTGCGTGACTGAGGGATCGCCAAGTCAATAGTAGAGCTACTTACGCGTCTATTGTTGCCGTAGCTGAAGGACATTGGAGAGAAAGTGACGGTTGTTTTCCTCATCAGTCGACGTCGTAAGACGAGACGAGTCATTCAATACGGCTCGGCCGACACGACGGGCAAGACGAACGGCAGTTGACGCTGCGGGTCCACACGCTTGTTCCTCCTGACGCGTGTGTTCCAATTCTCTGCCGTCTGAGTCTAGCGGTATCTTTGTTCGAATTGATGAAAAGCGCCGCTGTGATCCACTCAAGCCGTGCTTATGTGTGTTCGACTGACTACCATAGCTCGCCATCCATCCCTATCGCAAAGCGCAGCCCCCACAACGACTCTATCCGAGTGGATCCAACCCAAACTAAGCCCCAAGGACATCTGGAGTTGCGCACACCCAACCAGCACCTTTAGGCCCGATCAACCCTCCCACAGCGGTTAGCGTGCCCATGATCGACAGGCACAACACCGGGACCCTTCGCTCCATGAGACGGGCCAAACTCGTCCAGGAAAAGCCCAGCATCCCTCCCGGCGGGCCGCGGGAAAGCGCGCACTCCTCTCAGACTGGTATGCATCCGTGCATTGAGGCCACAGCAGGGGCTGCCGAAGCCGCCGAAGTTGGCAGTGCCCACGCATGCCTTTTCAGGCCGCTCCTCCAGGCGGGCCAGGCGCTCGCGCGCACATCACTTCCAGAACAAAGACGCGGCCGATGTGCGTAGGGGAGAGGCGCCGAGGGCGCTGGCGCCCTGCTTAAACCGCGCGACTCCCCGAGTGCCTTGATCTTCCTGTTTGCGGTCGTCGATTAGGTCGTTGCTTTGTTCCCTCTTCCCATGGCCCTCGACATCGTGGCTCGAGCCGCCGGCCAGCGCGGCGGGCCGGACCAGGGCCCGGCGCTCAGGAACACAACGGTTGCGCTGCTGGTGCTGGCGGCTCTCTTCGTGGTACTGCGGTTTGTGTGTCGATTCATGCGTGGCGTTGCGGTTGCGTTCGACGACTGGATCATCGTGGTCTCGCTGGTATGTAGGGGGCGCGGCGGGTGTCGGGGTCGTTGCTCTGCGGGCGTCGCAAGCTAATACGTGGGGACTGCGGTAGATTTTCTGTATTGCGGAAGGAGGGCTCGTGTTCGGGAGTGAGTAAAAGCTGCAGCGCGAGTGTAGGTGCTTACAGGGTAGTGTGCTGACGAGCTGGCGCTCAGTGATCGCCCACGGGCTGGGCCGGCACGCCGCCACGCTGGAGATCCCGGATCTGGTTGTCGTGCTCAAGGTAAGATGGCATATCGCGCAGCAGTGCGCGACTCGCCGCAGATTCTCCGGAGCACTGGTTGGCTAATGTATACCGTCGCGCAGCTGCTGCTGGCGCTGGAATGCGTCTACCTCGTCGCCGTTGCGCTGCTCAAGTTGTCGCTGCTGGCGCTCTACTTCCGCCTGTTCCCGACGCGCGAGTTCAAGATCTCGACTTACATCTTGAGCGGCATCATTATCCTGTGGTGCATCGCGCTCAACTGCGTGGCCATCTTCCAGTGCAATCCGGTCAAGAAGTCCTGGCTGCCGACGACGCCGGGCACCTGTATCAACCTGAAGGCCGCCTTCATCGGCAACGCGATTCCGAACATCATCACTGACGTTATCATCCTGCTGCTGCCCGTCCGTCAGGTATGGAAGCTCCAAGTCCGACCAGCCCAACGGGCCTCGCTCCTGGCCATGTTCCTCCTCGGCGGCTTGTAAGCAATCTTTCCCCTTCAATGTCTTTCCAAAGCTCACACCGTCAGCGTTCTCTTCGCAAGCATCTATCGGCTCGTAGCTATTTTGAAGTTTGACACTGCGGACACGACATGTAAAAACCCCCTTGCTCCAATCAATTCCCATCCATCGAGCCCGCTAACACCAGTGCAGGGACTCTTGCCGAGGCCAGCGCCTGGTGCGTCATCGAGACTGCAACCGGAATCATCGGCGCCTGCCTACCTGTGCTGCGGCCTCTTCTACGTCTCGTCTCCGACCAGTTCGGCAGCGAGAAATCCGGCTCCCGCACCCACAACCGCTCCGGCTCCGAGCTCATCACCATTGGTGGCACCGGCGCCAGCCGCAGCAAGCTGGGAGGTGGCGGCAGTGGCGACCAGAAGAAGCATTTCCAGCGGTTGGACGATCACAGCGGGCGCTGGGGTGGCACAACGACAATTGTCAGCCATCAAAGAGTTGAGGGGGATGAAGGGAGCGCGGATGAGGTGCCTTTGAATGGGATTTTGGTGGGCAAGGATGTTGCATGGTCAGAGAGGAATGTTATCGTGAGGTAGTGCCGATTTTGCAGGCAGTGTAATATCACCTTATATCGAAGATGTGCAATGAATGCACCTTTTGCAATCGTTTCAGTTCTGGAGCAAGAACAACCATGTACTTAAGGCCTTCACGCTTATACGAATTTCTTATGATGCTTTTATGCTATATTGGATATGCTGCTTAGTCTGTAAATCGTCTGAAGGGGGGGTAGGTGCTTCATTTCGAAATTGAAAGGTCCACAGGTCGGTTCAATCACTTCACGGTCACAGCAGGACTAAAACAGACATTCTCTAAAGCGTATGCTGTTACTATGAATTTTCAGGGCAAGATTGGCCTCATGCATCATTGGAACCTACCAGCTCGCCTTGTGACCACAAACCCAGCCCACCCCATGTGAGCTTTCACGTCTTTTCCACCGAAAGGGGCTTAGCGTCACGACGACTGGGTATAAATTCAAGCTCGCTTTCGTCCTAAGCAGTCTTTTCCTCTTCACGCATCCAACTCTTTTCGGATCTTCTTAGTTTACTCTCTGAAGATCCCACGCCATCAACAGCTCTCCGGCTTCTCTGCTCTCCGCTGTCCTCTCTCATCCATCTCCAACACCACCACCAACAACAACAACATGGAGAACAATAACTCCTTCTCCAACATCCCCACCAACGCCATGGAGAACAACTCCTTCTCCAACGCCACTCCCGCCGGTCGTGCCTCTCCTGCCTCTCCCACCTCTCTTGCCTCTCCCGCATCTCCCGCATCTCCCGCATCTCCCGCATCTTCCGCATCTCCCGCATCTCCAGCATCTCCCGCTCCTCTCTCCACCACCAACGTCTCCGAGCCGACGATGTGGGAGATCCCCACCAGCAGCCCAGCCTCTCCCCACCACGAGACCGGCGCCAGCATCTCCGCCACCGGCGCCGACATCGACATTTCCGACATCTCCGACGGCGACGACGACGAGACCACCGACCCCACCACCATCACCACCTGGGCGACCTCCCTCCCGCCACCCGCCACCCGATTCGCCCACGCGCCCCCCGACGCCGAAACCGTCCACACAATCCGCTCCGCCCTCGCCTCCCTCGACGAAGCCAAAGCGCAGCTGGACGCTCTGCGCGCTTGCGGCACGTGGCAGCGGCGGGCGCGGCAGCGGCGGGCGGCGCACCAGGAAGCGACGTACGGGCTGCTGGGCGAGACGGCGGCGACGATCCGGCGGGCGCTCGCGCGGCTGCGGGCGGCGCAGCCGGACGGCGCGGCGGAGCGCAACCTGGCGCGGGCGGCGCGCGACGTCGAGGTCGCGCTGGGCGCGACGGGGGATGCCGAGGGGTTGAGGGTGGAGCGGGCGGGGAGGAATTATCCGCATGTGGTGTTGAGGTTGGAGAA
>RKSS01001638.1:0-10884 GCA_009829855.1 Neofusicoccum kwambonambiense
GGAGCTTTCCTTGAATATTGAACTTGGCTGCAATCTTCTCAATATAGGAATCCTGACAAAGCCAAAGCTTTCTTTGGGGTCTGTCTCTGATGATCCTGATTGCTAGGAACCACTCGAGTTCACCAAGAATGCGGAGTTGATAAGTGTCCTGGAGTCTACGTTGGAATTCCTCCACTTTGTACTCATTCTACTTTGCATAAATGACTGCAATATCATCCACATAGAAGAATACAGTCATGAAGTCGTTAGTGAAGAGGCAATTGACTCCTGGTACTTGTGAGAGTCTAAGCTCTTGTAGCGTTGTTGAGAGATGATTGCTTCAAAGGGCGGGAGATTGCTTGAGGCCGTATATAACCCTTACCAATTGAAGAATGAGGCCTGATTCAAGTCCCTGATATTCGTCAAGGAGGTAAATTCCTTCCGGGAGCTCGCAATAAGTGTCTTCATCAATTGGGCTATTCACGAAGGCGTTTACTGCGTCCCACTATCTTGATTCAAGGTTAAAGGCGGCCATGATTGCAGTAAGGCTTCGGACAGTTCGGGCAGCTAATGTAACCGCGTAGGTGTCTTGTTCTGTGATTTGCAAGTCTCCTCGAATACAGAATCTTGCTTTATGCTTGATAAGGTATCCCTCGGTGTCGAATTTGTATTTGAATACCCATGTGAGTGGAAGAACTCTTTTATTGGTTTGTGTAGCAATGCTACGCTTGACTAGCTTCTAGGTTATATGGTTTGCAAGACCGCGGATTTCGACCTGTAGTGCCTGTATAAATCCTGAGGCTTCTGGATGCTTGAGCATCTGTTTGAAGGATTTTGGCTCAGGTGGTAGTTGGTCTCTGTGGATTCTCGCTTTCTCATTTGTTTGAGGCCTTGAAAGGCTGAGTGCTGCCGCAAATGCGTGGTGGTATGACGTATTGGTTCCTTCTTGCGTCTCTAAGAGTACTGAAGCGTACGATTGTCTTCGTGTAGAGCGTCTTGGTCCTTCTTGGTGCTGTCGGTCCTGAATGACGTTTTCCTGGCTGAATTCTGCAGATATTAGGTTCCCCCTTGGTGCTCTATTACCTCGCGCTGCGCCAGGCGCAGGCGGGGTGTCGTATTGTACGGGAAGAAGACGTGGAGTAGGTAACGTGCTATCTTCCACTTCTTGGTGAGGTGACTGGATTTCATGCGGTTGGCCATCTGAATTGCTTTCTTGCTTTGAAGGATCCGGAGTGGGTAAGTGTTGATCTTCTTTGTTTGACTGGTCTGTTTGCTGCTCTAAGGGTTGATCTGGAGCTTGATCTGAGTGCTGTTGTTCTGTCTGCTGGGGCACGTGATTTGCATCATTGCCTGGTTCACCCCCTTGGTCTTGGGCAGTCCTCTGACCTGGGCCATTTTCCTGTTGTGTGGCATGGTAGGTAGGAACTCTGACCACAATCTCATCTTCCATTTGGTCTTCTACCTGTGGTAGTTCAGGCAGTACTGAAATTTCCAACGTTTGGATGAATTCTGAGGGTTCTTCTTGAAGTAGTTGTGTAAGATCTGGGTCCTCTGGATTGTAGAATTCGTCTTCATTGAAGAGAACATCTCGGGTGCGAATTACTCTCTCTTCTCTCTCTTAGCTGGGTATCCAGATGCGGAAAATGTTTGTTGAATCATATCCAACAAGGTGACCAAGGTGCGCGCGTTCTGCAAGCTTCTGCGTGCGTGGAAGTCCTTTCCTAAGTGTATAGGGTTTATATACTAGGTGCTTTCGGAAGAGCTCGTAAGCTATTATAATAACCTTGGTTGTATAGATAGCATGGGAGTTAAGAAGAAAAAAAAGGGGTAGTGTAGATGCTAGTGTAATGGCGTTGAGCTAATAATAAAGCACGTGATTTACGGGCCAATGTGGTTGACACTTTGCCTAGGTCCTAAGCTATACGGCGTGCTCGTAGAGCGAAAGTAGGTTATTGCCCGGTTATAAGGCGTCGGCGACCGCCATAGCGAAAAATCCAGTATTGGGCGATATTAGATTGCCGGTAGAGTGGTTTAACGCGTGTTGTAGGGCGATTACGCGTGGTTGTGAGGCGTAATTCCAAGAATTTGTTCTCGCTACAGGTGGTTGTTGTTGATGATGATGATGATGATTCATACACCCCGTCGGCCTCAGTAGACCATAGGGACAAGTAACGCTAATCGACGCTAATCTACACTAGGGTCCCGGTTTATTCAAAGCCCAGCACGCTGAATGCAAAGAAATCCTTCCTCCCTCCTGTTCAACAATTTGAAAAATAGACAGCCAAAAGCACTAGCATATAACACTAAATGAAAGGCATGGACAAAACGAAGAAAATATGAAAGTAGAGCTATCCTCCCTGCACCCCTCATACCATCCCCTTCGAGACCACTTCCTGAGTGCTGTCAGTCCCTGTAGCGGCGTGACGGCTGGTTGGAGAAGGGATTGATTTACCTTAAGAAGGATTGAGCTCAGTCTCTGGATATGATCAGTCTTCCGGTGGCCAGAGCAAATGCTGCCGTTGCTTTGACTGCGCGCACGTCTACCCGCCACTTCTCCAGCGGGCCATCCACATACCTACTATCGGGTCTTTTCGTGCCCGACCATCCGCCTAGCATAAACGCGGTATCTCCAAATCTACTACCAAGATCGACCTGCAGTTGAGCCCGGCAATCCATCTAGCGTGGACATTCTAGCAGGAAGTGCCTCATAGTTTCCTTTTCTGCTCTGTACCTACACGAGGGTGCCTCTGCTCGCTTGATCTTATATAGCGGCTCGTTTAGGCTTGCTTTCGACGTCCTTAGCTGCGCGATTGCTGCTACCTACCTGTGGTTTAGCTGGTCGTAGAATTTCTTGGTGTGAAAGTACGCCAATGCGCGGTCGAGCTTGCGGCTCGACTCGCCGACCTTGGACGCTTCGAACGTCTTCCTCCACCGTCCCAAGGTGATTTCCTTGCACCGGGCCATGGCCGATGACCGTAGTAGCCTGCTTAGAGGAGGCTCCTGCTTGCTCTCTATAGCTTGCAATGCCAAGCCATGCGCCCTCTCGTTCCCTGCAATTCTTTCGTGCGCTGGCACCCATCTAAACTCGACGGGCGGTCCCTTGTTGCATCTGATCTGGTCTAGTAAGCGGAGGATGCTTCTGATAATTTCTTGACGCGGCACCTGTCGCGGCCTACGGAGGAGACAGAGGGCAGTCTTACTGTTGCTGTCAACCACATTGGCCCGCAATCACGTGTTTTACCTCCTTGTTCCACACGCGTTTTACTACTTGCCGTGTTACTACACCATACACCTACCCCTGCACAAGTCATTTACCCTAGTTATGCGTATTTCCGTAAATCCGATCATTACACCTATATAGCAAGATTCTGTAGCAACAATAAGAAAACAAGCGGCGTCTTCTTTCTCGCACCGTTTCACAGTTGCTGTAGATGGCGTGTTTTACCTTGGCTGCTTTGGGATATGCAGCCACCATCGCGGTCGACCACGTGCCTTCTATCAGCTCTACAGCCTGGTAGATTGCCTGGAGCTCTACAAAAGGGGTGTCTACTATCTTAGACTTGCTGGCTATAGACGAGTGAGCAATAATGGTCGTGCCCTTGCTGTCTACGCAAAATACACCGCTTCCGGCCTTGCCGTTTCTTTATGCGCTACCCGTGAAGATGGCGACCTCTGACTATAGCGGAGAGCTGGCTCGGAGCTTTACCGCTTCTAGAGACTCGATCTGGACGACTGGCTTGCCGGCCCACGGCATTCTAACAAATGGGTGGATCGTTTCGAGGCGCTCGACGTCGATATCTCTAGCCATTAGCATTATCCGCTGTAGCGGGGACATGAACCTCTTATTGGCCGGGTCGATCGCACGCTTCAGCTTCCAGAACGGGTGTTTCTGCGGCAGCGTGTGGCAGCTAACCTAGAATCGAAGGTTACTGGTCGAGGCGGATCTTAGTAGGTAGGATCGCTGCCTCGACTTCGAGGATGGGCAGCGCTACCGTCCTAAAAGCTCCGGTGATTGCTCTGCCCGTAATTCTCTGCACTATCTCGAGTGATTTTAGTAGTGGTGCAGTCAGGGCCGGCGCCCACACTGGAGCCGCATAATCCACCGCCGGGGCTACTGTGGCGGAGAAGAGCTGGCGCACGCTGCTCGGCCGGAGGCCCTGTAGTCGTTTCAGCGCTAGGGCTGCCTAGACGCCCCTCTTTGCAATCCTCCCCGCGTGAGCCTTGAAACGAAGTTCCTAGTCGAAGACGACGCCTAGAATCTTTACTTCCGCCTTTAGGTGCACCTCTCTTTCCTTGACCACTATCAGCTCGTCGGACCGTCTTTGCTCGTTCCGCGTGAAGTGTATGAGCGTTGTCTTTCTAGCTTCGAACGTCGTGCCGCTCGTCGCTTCCCACTCTTCAGCTCGAGCCACCACCGTTCTTTGGAGCTTTACTACATTCTCGCTTGCGGACGATCCCGTCACCCAGGCGCTATAGTCATTAATAAACGCGATAGCTCCTTTATTCCTGTTGGTTACGGACTATACCAAGTCGGCGTTGAAGGAAAGGAATAGCATCGGTGAGAGAGGCGACCCCTGTGGAAGCCCTGCCTACGGTAGGTCTATGACCCTAGACGTCTTGCCGTTTACCACCATAAAGGCACTCCTGTTAGAGCCGAACGCTTCCACCCATTTGACTAGTACTTCCGGAATCCTCCTTTGTCGGAGCCGCTGGAGGAGTACGTCTCGGGCAACGCCGTTATAGGCTCCCTTGATATCGAACGATAGGAGCGAGAGAACCTTGCCTTCGCGCCACGCGTCATAGATGCGTTGCTGGAGGACGGTTAGTGCCTGCACTGTGGATCGTTGCTTCCTACCGCCGAAGTGGTTCTTAGGTAGTAGAGAGTGTTCCTCCGCTAGAGCAGAGATCCTCTCTGCCACTACTAACTCTAGCGCTTTCCCTAGCGTCGACAACAGCGAGATTGGCCTGTATCCTTGCGGTATCTCCGCTGACTTTCCTGTCTTACGCAGCGGAATGATTCTCGCGATTCTCCAACGGCTAGGTAAGCGGCCCTGAAGTAACGATTCGTTGAACAGCTCATAGATATACTTGCCCACCACTGGCCAAAGCTCGCGCCACACAATTGCGGGAATTCCGTCTGATCCAGGTGCTTTGAATGGACTGGCCCGGAAAATGGCTTCTTTTACTTCCTCTACGGTTAGCGGTGCGTGTTCGATCGGCTTACCAAAGCTCTGAGCCGCCTCGATCAGCGTACTCTGCACTTCTGGGAGTTCCGGGAAGAAGTTCCTAATTAGTGTCTCCGAGATCTCCTCGCAGGACTCCGCGTAGCCATCCTGGTGCTAAAGGAGTGCAATATGAGCGAAGCCGCTACTTCCTCGCTCGTTGAGATACTTGGCCGCTTTCCAAATGTTAGTCGGCTCTGCGAGAAAGTCCTTCCAGCATCTCCGCCTTTGGCGCCTCATGGTATCGTGGAATCTCTTCGCCGCTTCCCTTGCCTGTAATTCTGACCAGATATCCGGCTCTCCCCACCTTCGCTATCCTCTCGCCTGGTTTCTAAAGAACGTAAACCCTCTCCACAGCTGACTAAGGTCCGCCGTCCACCACTTCTTCACGTATAGTGACGGTCTCGCTTTAGGGATGCAGCGCTGGATGGCTGCCGATACTATTTCGGAGAGGTAGTTGGCGAAGTCTTCGATGTCTTGGACATCTAGAGGTGGCTCTTCGCTGAGCTGCCTTCTCACCTCGCTTCTAACGGCTTCCCAGTTGGCGCTACGGAACGTGTATTGCGATTCTAGTTCCTGATGTGGCATATCAGTCTCAAAATAGGCCTCGATGGCCAGATGGTCATGTCCGTATGCCGTGCTGGCCGGCCCGCAACCGCTCATCTCTTCTATCAGTCGGGGCGACGCCAGGACGAGATCCACTGTGGAGCTATATCCGGCTGATTCGTACGTGACCGTGCCTCTAGGCAGCAAGCTCTGCAGGTTGAAGTCCGCTATAAAGTTGATTATCGGCGCGCCTTCCCCGTTGCGCGGCGAGCTGTATACCTGATCGCCTCCCCACAGCTGGTCGTGTCTGTTAAAGTCGCCGCAGATGAGGAGCTCCAGCGCCCCGTTGGTCTGGCTTCCTACTTGTGTGATCGCCGCTCGCAGGTGCTCGAGCGCGCTGGTGAGTTCCGGGTCGTCCACGCTTTCCTTGCTAGCGACGTACACGGCTGCTACGAACACGGTCCGGTCCCGTAGCGTAACGAGTACAGCTGCGATGTCGGCAGAGGGTACTACTATCTACCTGGCTTGTGTGTCCTTACGGATCTAGAGCATTAAACGGACGGGATAACGATAGTGCGGCGGTGTCGACGGCAGTAGTTGCTTCCAATATAAATGAGTGATAGGTACTGCTACGGTCTCGCCGCCGGGCTCGCGAAAGCAGCTCGGCTCCGAGATAAAAATAACGCTAAAATCTCTGAGGTCTTCGTCGTTTAGTAGGCTGTACTGCGCTGTTCCACTCTTTCCCAGGTTCGCGTGAATCACTTTTAGCGGCCTACTCATCCCGCTGGCGGAGCATTTCGCGCACGAGCTTGCCGTACTCCGGGCAGCCTCTATCGTCTGATCTATGCGGGCCGCCGTAAGCAGCGCACTTTACCGTCGTCGACGAGCAGCCGTCTTCTTGGTGGCCAATGCCCGCGCACTTTGCGTATCTTTCTTCCCCTCGGTAGCGGAACTGCAAGTGGTCGTAGCTCTGGCACTTGAAGCAGCGTCTCGGCCGCGGACGGTGCTCGAACACGTTAGTATACGCCGCCTCTCCGCCTACATCAATCACCCTCCTGGCGAGGAGTGCGTCCGCCTCGCTCTTCTTGGCAAGATAGACCACCGCCGACCCATAGAGGCGGCCGCTTGGCTTGCTTAGCCAGCGGACTTGTACTACTTCGACGTCGTTCTCAGCACCGATTATCTGGCCAGCATCGGCGCGCACTGTGGTACGGTCATCGTTTAGAACTGCCAGCTTGTTGACGTTGTCTACTTTGACCGGGTGCCACTGCCGACCCCGAATCCTCGCTCCCCGGAAGGCCATCTCCAGCCATCTGAGGTTCGACCTGGCGAGCTCTTCGTCCTCTTCCGTCCGGAAAAAAGCGCGCACCTTGGCCGCATCGCTCGGGTTTTTCGTGATCCCACAGCATTTGACCTCCTTTGTGGCCTCCTGACTCTCCAGCGCGGCAATCTGCTTCTCCATCTTCCCCATACGCTCTTCCATCTTGGCCTGCGTTTCCTCCGACGTCTCGAGCACGCTGCGCAGGCGCCTGATCTCGTCTTCGTTCCTGGCCACCTGCTCCGCGAGCTCTTCGTTGCGCTCAGTAAGCCGGTCGTTCTGCGTGACCATAACATTGAGCAGGCCAATCACGTCGTCCAGAGTTGAGTCGCTAGGTAGATCGGATGCGGTGGTCGCGCGAGCCCTACGCTGTCTCGTTGGTTTGCCGGTGTGGAGGGCGCGATAGTCGGTTTGTTGAGCCCCTCGACGCGTAGCGCGACGCGACGCGCCGACGGTAGTGTAACCGCCCCCATCGTCTTCGTCCGCCGACATTCTTGGTCTAAGCAATGGGTTCAAGGTTCGTCTTATCTTGATACACCAGGGACAGTGAGTTGTGCGTTAACTCAGGTACTGTAACGGTTGGCCTTTTTGGTATACCTTATCTTGGTGGTTTGGATAGTCGTTATCCCTCATTATCCTGCGGGTCTCGGTGGGGCGCACGTGCTATATCACGTGGAGAACTCATAGTCTCGTGACCTCGGATCCTGCGATTTCCGACTTCTTGATGTTCCGTCGAGGCTGATCCTCAACCCCCAACTGTGGAGGCTGCGCCGTAACACTTAACATACGCGGCCACATCAGCGCAACCAAACCCCGCGGCTAGAGCCCTACCGAAAATGCTTCTCGGGGACCGTGTTTCGTCAGAAGGGGCATACGTCGACATGCAATCCACCCCCAACGAGAGCTGAAGCATGGTCTAGACGTTTCGCACGTAAATCATCTGCCTCGAAAGACTCCAGGATCTCAAGGGACCGAGATATCCCATCTGTGCAGCCGAATTCAGCTGGGTTGCACGTCGGGCAGGTCGATTCGCGAGATATCACTATACAACCTATATCCTCGGAGCTCTCGTACTTTATTGCTGTCCTGCCTAGCTTCACAAATGTGCAGGCTCTTCTCATAGCTGATACTCGGTTTTCTGGCATGGAGAATGTCGCTGTCAAACAGCTACAACCGGCAATGTGGCTTCTTACAAGGACATTGCGGAGTCCGCCCAACGGAAGCTTCGTCAGTACGCGCTCGGCCCCGAACGACGATTACGACTGCCCTTCCGATCCAGACTGTCAGAGACTTAGCAGTGACGAGGCCATGCAAGGTGATTCTGGGGACGATTTTGAAGAGCAATTTTCAGCAAAAAATCAACGCTGGTCTTCAAAAGACGACCAGATTCTCCGTAGTTGGGTTGAAGCTGGGAAGCCATGGTGGTGGATAATCTCTCGCTTTCCCATGCGAACACCTGGATCTATTCGAACCCGATATTCGATGCTGCGGCGTAAGTCTAGTTAGAAATGTAGCTCCGAACCTGAGAAAGAGTAGTTAACTAGGGTTCGAACAAAAATTGGTAAATGTTTTCTCTTCCAGAAAGCGGACTGACTCATGATGTCTCCTGCCTCACTTCCAGTAAAACAATGAAACTGATACAATATAGCATGGTACTGTTCTAGACTAAGATAGCCCCCAAGCAACACCGAAGCCACGGAAAGAAAGGGGCACAAGTGGAAGATATCAGCGACACAGCTACAAGCAGTGCTCAAGTTTGCCAGAGATTCACAGCGGTTTACTAGTAGAGATGAGCCCAAGGAGTAGAAGTCCACCACAACCCTACAATCCCTACCCCCGCCCTCCTAAACTACCTACCTCTCCTAATTTGACACACACACAAATGTATTACTAGAGAATCACTTTGAATAGTCTGTAGCCTGCATATCGCTTAGGGCGATGGGTCAGAGTAAATGAATGCAACTCAACTCAACTCAACTCTAGACTAAGATAGAAACGACAGTGGCTTTCGGGAAAAATCGAACACCATGACTAACACACGCCCATTCGAGAATCCAAATGCTATGCTACTCTTATAAGTTGCAATTATTGTACTGTCAGTTGGCCGATACTTTAGTGGAAGCCGAAGTAGGCGGCGATTGTTTGCGCAAACCCATCCGTCCTTATAAGAAAGGTGATAATATGTTGAGGAAATGGGTAACAAATGTAGGGTAGAATTAGTACCTGTATCATATGAAAGAGAGTTTCCGCTAACACTAACGCATGATAAGCTGATAGAATTCCCAGGAAATGCGCTAGGCAAAAGACTGTTTGTAATTGTCTCCCATGACCAGACCGTGCTGCCATATAATCCTGAGGCAACGAGGCTACCGTCTAGCGAGAACACCACTGAGTTGACCGGGCGTGAATGGCCTTCAAGCACCGCCCGCTGAGACCCCATCGCCGCCTCCTACAGCCTGACCGTGTTGTCCCAAGATGCTGAGGCGACGAGGCTGCCGTCTGGTAAGAACGTCACTGACCTGACTGAGCGTGAATGGCCTTCTAGCATTAGAACCTCGAAGCCCCAGTCAGGGTCAACCGGGCCAATGTTGCTGATCCAATTGGGCAATTCAAGTTGAAATAGCTCTCTAATCTTGCTTGTGGTAGGAGAGAAGGCTAATCCGCAAATGTAAAGCTATAAGGGGGCATCGTAAGCTAGTGGAAGCCATCGTAATACAAATTGTCGAGCGTCCTCTAGATAAGCAATAATATCCTTCTGTAAGGGCACAATGCCCTGAAATAAGTTAGCGAAGCTTTGTATTATTGCTAGAGGGGTCTTACATATAGTAATTGCCGCAGGATTGTCAAGAGAGAGGTTGCATGTCGTGACTCGCCAGTCAAGATTAGCGCCTCTATCCAATATAAAAATTTATGCCTTATGAAACCGCAAGCTTCTTCAAAATCGGACACCCGGAGAGTTGATTCAGCTCGCTCACAGGATGCCTGAAGATGCCCAATCCAGTATCGTGACATGTACCGAATCGGTGGCGGTAGGTTTCTTTGAATAAGCGCTCCGCTCTCGCTGATGGTAGCCCCGGGGTCCCCTAACTGACAAAGGTCCATCTTAAGTGTCTTGGACATGAAGCTTATACACCGAGAAACAAGATCCCGGTGCATCTGTGCTTCGGTGCAAGGTTTTTCGCCGAGAAAGAAAATTCTTTGCTTCCCCATACCAAGCAGGAAATCTCTTGCAGACTAGTGCATAAAGTAGGCTATCGTGTTTCGGATGACCAGGAATGAGCCGTAGTAGTGAACGAGTCTCTTGATGTCGAACGGTGCGAGAAAGTAGACGCCGCTGGTTTTCTCATTGTTACTATAGAATCGTGCTATAAAGATGTAATGATCGGATTTACGGAAATGCGCATGACTGGGGCAAATGACTTGTGCAGGGGTAGGTGTATGGTGTAGTAACACGGCAAGTAGTAAAACGCGTGTGGAACAAGGAGGTAAAACACGTGATTGCGGGCCAATGTGGTTGACACTTGACATTCTCTACTGGTATGAATTTGTCTTCTGGGAGGGCTGCAAGAGTTGGGATTTCATCTAAGCGCAAGTTACGGCGCGCAATCGACGCCAATACCAGGACACTCTTACAAAGAGTGGTGGTTCCCCTATCTCTTTTTGAGCTGAGCTGGTCAATCTTATCGATCATCCGGTTATAGAGTGGTTCCAATCCAGAGGGAATCTCAACAAGCACGTCCTCTATGTCCCATGGGTCGCTTTCCTCTAGTTCTCTGCAGGCTAGGGACACCCATAGAAAAGTGCCTTCTGCTTTCTTGA
>RKSS01001638.1:11226-30462 GCA_009829855.1 Neofusicoccum kwambonambiense
ACAGGGAGTTGATCGTCACATTCATCCAAGGCGTCGATCACAACGTACAGCGATAGGATACTATTGCTGGTAGAAACATCCTTTAAGGCATCGAAGAGGGCCGACAGTGTCTTAGGAGCATTCAAATGGCGCAGAATGTTATGCACGAGGCCTCGATGTTCGGAAAGAATGAGGTGAATCAGTCCCTTCAAGATAGAAGTTGCCGTGTTCCGCCCGGTAATGTTACTCTGATAGAAGAAATACGTCAGATTGCATAGCACATGTGCTTTTCTTGCCGAAAGCCGCGAGAGCAATGCGAGAAGCATCATTTTCTTCCCCTTTCCAGGGTCTCCATGGATCCAGAGCAATCGGCAGTTCGGATCATCCTGCCAGCGACGAAATGCGGGATCCTTGAAGATCCAGGAACAGGACTCTACAATCAGCTCATCCTTGGACAGTTCGATATCGGATTTGATGTCACGCCGATCTGTCGCGTCCAGGTCTTTGAGGAAGCGGTCTAAGGGATCTTTGATAGGTCAACGGTAGAAAGGCACATACGATAACCGGGTTCTTACCTTCAGCGGATTGATTAAAGTTGATATTTCCGCCCTGGGTGTTCATGGTGTTCCCCGCGATGTTTGTGTTCGCGCTAGTAGGACCCCAAAAATTGTTTTGCATCATGTTGGTTGCAGCGATACCTCTCTACCGTAATATTAAGGATTGTAGATATAGAAGGGGTTCTTATGGATGTCGATAGGCTGGCGCTCGTATCTCGCGATGGTTAATGTGGCTATTCTGGCGGCGGTGAAACGGAAAGAAGAGTGTGAAGGGCTGTTGCTCGACGAGTCTTATAAAGCTGCTGGAATTCTTTGTTATGGACGACCTACAGGCTGAAAGATTGGGAGGAAGAAGGTTTCGCTGAGCACGAAGCAGCGGGGCACCCTACCCTGCCACTTCAGCCGCAGGCTCACGGCGTATGGAGCTCTTGGTCATGCGAACTTTTCGTGGGCTTGCTAATCGCTGCTGTGTTGGGCTAGGTGCATGCTGGAAATGGGGTACGACGTGTTTGCAAGGATCCCTCAGCTGGGGTAGGGCCCCTCGGGTAAAGGCCCTGTGCTGATGAAGGCCGCTTTAAACTCGCCTGAAGGCATCGGCAGGCGTCGAGATCCATCACACACACCATTTTCAAGTATCGTCGCACCCTCTTAGTCTCCTTTTTGACACATGTCTTCAAGCAAGATCCAGCAAAGTCCTCTGCAAAAATCTACCTACACCGTCGGCTGGATTTGCGCTATCCAAACTGAATTCGTCGCGGCTTGCGAAGTCCTCGACGAAGAGCACAGGCACCCGTTGTTAGAGGCGACAGGCGACAGCAATGCGTACGGTTTCGGCCGGATCGGTGATCACAATGTCGTGATCGCAACCCTGCCCAAGGGAAAATACGGAACTACGTCTGCCGCGGTTGTGGCAAGAGACATGCTGCGTACCTTCCCGTCGATCAAGCTTGGTCTTATGGTTGGCATAGGTGGCGGTGCTCCATCGGTAAAACACGATATCAGACTGGGAGACATCGTAGTGAGCGCGCCCGGTAACAGAGCTGGCGGGGTTGTACATTACGACTTCGGGAAGACGGTCCAAAGCAAGGAATTTCAGCGAACAGGATCACTCGACGCACCACCACCAGTTCTGCTCACTGCGCTCAGCCAGCTTGGGGCTCAGCATGAGCGACGCGGCCATCGAATCGCAGAGACGGCTGCTGAGGTTGTGAAGAAAAACCCGAGGCTCAAAACCAAATACCAGAGACCCGAACCTACGGAAGATCGGCTGTACCGCGCGATCCTCGTTCACGCCGACGACACCAAAAACTGCATGGACTGCTGTTAAGGCGGAGAGGGGGAATTAGTCCACCGCCCACGTAGATCTTCCGACGCAGACAACCCCGCTATACACTACGGACTGATTGCTTCGGCTGATCGGCTGATGAAGGATGCTCTGCTCCGGGACGCATTGTCTGCAAAAGAGGGGATTCTCTGCTTCGAGATGGAAGCAGCGGGCCTTATGAACCATTTTCCATGCGTCGTCATCCGTGGCATTTGCGACTACTCAGACACGCACAAAAACGATTCGTGGCAGGGCTTTGCGGCTGTAGCAGCCGCTTCGTACGCGAAAGAGCTGCTGCAAGTTATTCCAAGAACCGAGGTAGAGGGTCTGCGGTCCTCCGAGGGAAGCGGAGACGGACGCTTAGGCGGAGGGCAAGTCAACAACTTTTCGGGGCCAATCAATACTTCTGGCGGTTACGCGATCATGGGAAATCAAATGAACTCAGGTGGCGGCTCGATGCGATTTGGGTAGTGATGAAAACTTCATTAGAAGATCTGTGGTGCATGCAGGAAGGAGAAATAGTAGACATTTCAAAGCATTGTCAAGGACTACTCGATCGTGCAGAGGGGGATAGTTGCTTGCTGGCCACTTTAGAGCGGCGTGATCTTGGGCGCCAGCGAGGATATGCAGCCTTGCTCCCGACAGCTTAAGCGCTGGGGTTTGGCTAGCCACAGCGTTGCAGCCTAGCGCACGGAGACGGGATCGGCCCATCTTGCCCTGTATAGGATTAACAGCCCGCTCAGCCTCGCTGCGGCCCGCCGCTCGCAACCTTGTTTGTTCGGCTACTCGGCGCTGCCGTGTGCGAGGGCTGGCACTAGCGTAAGCGGAGCAGTAAAATTCAGATCGCAGAGACAGGATCGTCTTTCATAGAGATAAGAAATACTAGGCTACGAAATAAAGTCGTATTGACTAATTTTATTAGATTGCTCCTCTGTCTCACCTATTCTTTCCTTTCCAAGAACACTTAAGGAATACTATAAGCGCGCTTTTTACACCCGCCACGCGTCGGGTTCAGAAACAACTGCAGCCTTACTTCGCGCAAGCGCATCTTGGCTCTGTCAGTGGATACCTGACTGGCGACTTATGTCTCAGCCGCAGCGTGACGTGGCTTACGCTGCTCCTCTTCATTTGAGCCCCCCACTTGCTCAAGCCCCACTCATCGCACTCAAGTGCAGCCCGCCGCCAGAGCGTCTCCGCCTCCTTATCTTCATGAGCGGCGGAGGCTAATACGCACACATCGCCGACCATCCCAATGCAGCGCAACCAGCACAACAACTTCAAGCGGTTAAAAACGAGCGGTGGGCTTAGCGTTACTGGAAATACCATCTCCGGCCATAGCATACATTTTGGCGGCAAGTACGATCAGCCTGGCAGTCCAACTTGAAGCTAATTTCTTAGCTTCTCTTAATGATAACGACGAAAGAGATAACCGGTGCATACGCGCTTTACAGTCTGTCGACCCGCAAGATGAGAAGAGGAGGATCATAGACACAAAAGACTCGTTGCTCCAAGACCCGTATCGCTGGATTTTTGATGATCAGGCCTTCCAGGACTGGTTTCGCCGCGACACGCGCCTCTTGTGGATCAAAGGCGGCCCGGGCAAAGGCAAGACTATGATGACAGCCGGAATCATCGAATGGATTTCGGAGGAGGTGAAGAAGAAGCCCAGGCAGAGCGTAGTATCCTACTTCTTCTGCCAGAACACAGACAACCGGCTTAACAGAGCGGTATCTGTCTTAAAAGGGCTTATTTTCATGCTCGTCACGCAGAACAAACCCCTAGTACGCCCTTTGCGAAAGAAGTACGACCAGTGCGGCGAAGGCTGTTTCCAGAACGGCAGCGTGGTTGCTATGCTCCTTAACGTCCTACACGACATACTTGCCAAGTCTAGCGGTACAATATTCTATTTCTTCATCGACGCACTGGACGAATGCGACGACCCGGAACTCGCTCAACTTCTCGAGTGGGCTTCAGGCAACTGTGCCAATCTTCCATGGGTTAAATGGCTTTTCACTAGCCGGCCTTCACCCGAGCTCGAGAGCTGGATCAATCCGGGCGAAACGAGGCTGAGGATCAGCCTAGAAATTGAAGCATACAGCGTCTCCCAGGGAGTCGAATCTTTCATCGCGCACAAGGTCTGTGACCTTTCAGCCAGGAAGAAATAGCCCACCCGCGTCACCCAAGAAGTTCGCAACTACCTCAAATCACATGCTGAAGGCACCTTTCTCTGGGTCGCATTAGTCTGCAAGAGGCTTCAGACCCTTCCAAAGTGGAAGATCCGAGGAGAAATCGCACAACTTGGTCAACTGCGGCAAGGACTAGACAGTTTCTACGAGCGAATGATGCAACTTGTCCTCGGAGACAACGAGTACGCAGAGATTTGTGCTGAAGTTCTCCGGGCTACAGCTGTCGCATATCGGCCCCTTCGGTTGTGCGAGCTCGGCAGTGTCGTGGATCTTCCCCAGGATCTCATAGACTACGACTCGCCAGATCATGACGACTTGGTTGAACTGGTCGAGAGATGTGGATCTTTTCTCACAATCCGAGAAAGCACGATCTACTTCGTACATCAGTCAGCGAAGGACTATTTAGAAACTAGTGGGGCATCACAATGTCTCGCTTTCGATAGAGCATCACAACACGGCTCAATTGCGCGGCGATGCCTTAGTGTCATGTCTTCCAGTCTAACATTCCGGAACTTTCCCCACCCAGGTTCTCTAACCGCTCCGCTTACGCCTGCAGATAAGTCCCTGTTTGCTAAAATGGGATACGCCTGCTGCTACTGGATTATCCATATCAACGAAGTCTTTCGGCCGGGCGTCGACGGCGAGGGCGCGACCAGGCTGAAGCAGATGCACGAATTCTTGAAGAAGTACTTCATGCCTTGGATTGAGATCGTAGCCCAACGCAAGGAGATTTCAGGCATCATCCAGGCGATTTAATCTCTTCAAAAGGTATGTCTACTAGCGCATAATCAAAACCTATGTTAATCAAAAGTAGATCGTGTTGGATAGAATTCCCAATCTCAGCGAACTCTTAGCCGACGCGTACCGATTCCTGCGGTACAACAAGCACATTATCGAAGAAGACGTCGCGCAACTGTATCTTTCTGCTTTACTTTTATCACCTCAAAGCTCAAGAATTCGAAAGCAAAATATGTACCAGAAACCCAAGTGGGTAGAGTTTTATGGCGGTATTAAAAATGACTGGGACGCGACCATACAAACATTACTAGGCCATTCAGACTCGGTTAACTCAGTAGTATTCTCGCCAGACGGCAGCCTCGTCGCCTCAGCATCTTCCGACAACACGGTTAGGCTATGGGAGGCGGCGACGGGGTCTCAGCGGGCGGTGCTTAAAGGCCATTCACGCTGGGTCAACTTAGTGGTGTTCTCGCCAGACGGCAGCCTCGTCGCCTCAGCATCTTGGGACAACACGGTCAGGCTATGGGAGGCGGCAACGGGGTCTTAGCGGGCGGTGCTCGAAGGCCATTTAGGCTGGATCAGGTCAGTGGTGTTCTCGCCAGACGGCAGCCTTGTCGCCTCAGCATCTTCCGACAACACGGTCAGGCTATGGGAGGCGGCAACGGGGTCTCAGTGGGCGGTGCTCGAAGGCCATTTGGGTCCGGTCAGCTCAGTGGTGTTCTCGCCAGACGGCAGCCTCGTCGCCTCAGCATCTTGGGATAACACGGTCAGGCTATGGGAGGCGGCAACGGGGTCTCAGTGGGCGGTGCTCGAAGGCCATTCGGGTCCGGTCAGCTCAGTGGTGTTCTCGCCAGACGGCAGCCTCGTCGCCTCAGCATCAGACGACAACACGGTCAGGCTGTGGGAGATGGCGACGGGGTCTCAGCGGGCGGTGCTCGAAGGCCATTCGGGTCCGGTCAACTCAGTGGTGTTCTCGCCAGACGGTAGCCTCGTCGCCTCAGCATCAGACGACAAGACAGTCAGGCTGTGGGAGATGGCGACGGGGTCTCAGCGGGCGGTGCTCGAAGGCCATTCAGACTGGGTCAGCTCAGTGGTGTTCTCGCCAGACGGCAGCCTCGTCGCCTCAGCATCTTTCGACAACACGGTCAGGCTGTGGGACGTTCAAGAGAAGCAAAACATCCAGACTTCACATACTACTTCTGATGTAAAGTGGATGACTTTTGAGTTAAGTGGGCAGTATATCAACACTAACTGCGGCCTAATAAAGCTCGAAAAGCAGCTTCGCGTCTCAACTACCCCTCTAAGTCAAACTCCATATTTTTCGGTTCAGGGGGAATGGGTTATTTTTAATCACCTAAGCGTTCTGTGGCTACCGATAGAGATGCGGCCGACGCAATGGACTTCGAAACACAATGTTTTAGCTTTAGTACAATCTTCTGGTTGCATCTATTTTGTACGAATCTATGAGAATGTTTACTAGTTAGATGAAGGCTTTCATGTCTCATAATATGAATTAGTAGTATACTCTACCTTACGAAAACACAATTTCCACCCTCGAGAAACACGCCAAGACCGATACCATTCGAAAGCTATCAATTCCCTTAGCTAGAATCTCGATTCTTAGCTTCGAAGCCACACGCGCTACTGCGTTGGGCGTGGAAGAAGTAAGCCCTTACGGGGTTTCCACCCGCCGCGAACTTCGCAATTAGATCTTGGTCCCAAACTAAACCGCAACCACACCAAAATTCACCACGACCTCTAAACTACCTACGAAAAACCTGGCTTCAAGTTGCACTTGACCCTGACTACCGGGCGGGGAGTTATCCTACACTGAAGGAAATTCCATCACTTCCCTATCCCCCCCAACCACCTACGCAAATTTTTACGTCTGTGCGCGTAAAGTTGCCGAACTACCTATCTAAGTCAAGAAATAAACCACGTGATTTATTCCTTACTCAGTTCCTACCTAGGGCACTTCATCTACTTCGTGTGGTTAGAGCCACAGCGCCAAGAAATCTCGACAGGTCGATAGCCTTAGCAGAAAGACCTGTAGAAGGCTAAACCCGATTAGGAAATCCTGCCTAAGGCACCCGCAGGCCACACCCTAAACCGACCGCCACTTCGCATAATGGACCAACCCGACCCCGTCCAGGACGGGAATACCGAGAGGGGACCTATTATACTAGGCTCCCCAATCTCCTCAAGATGCCCGACACCTACGGTAACGGTAGTAGAGATAATAGAGAATCAACAGTCCCAAGACATTGAAATGAATGAGGATGAGGCCTCTTATACAGCCCACAACATAGAATCCCCCCAGATCACCCCCCCACGGACGCTTTTCACCCCCAACCAGCAAACCCCCCTGACTATTCAGCCTCTAGACACAGGAAAGCGGACAATAGACCTAACCACCACTGAGCCTGTTCCCTTTAGGGGAGTTGAGGCCAAAAGAAAAAGATTCATTCCAGAGTTCAAGAACTCAGTTGACTACCTTGAAGCTGGTCTTGACTGCTTTCTCAAGGCAGCTGATAAGGAAGACTATAGAAGGAAGTATTAAGAGATACTTGATCTTGTAAACATCGTTCGAGAGTATACAGAGAGCGGCCTACTAAGCCGCTCAAAGTCTATCCTTGCTACCCAGATCCGATCTCTTGAAAACTCAACAAGGGCAGTAGCCAACCGCGCCCGCGAACTCTCAAAAGTCCAACCGAGTATCCCCGTACCTACGGCAAACCCCCCTCCCTTAAACGTCCCTATACAGGCCGTACAACCTCTACAGCCCCAGGCAACACCCACCTACGCAAACATGGCCAGCAGAAACCGAGAGAAAGAATATACCCTTGTTACACGGGGTAAAAAACCAGCCGAAAAGATAACACCAACGAGGAAGGTTTCTAGGTCCATTGTCCTCCACCCAAGGGAACAACTAGTTAATGCCTCTGCATTCAACCTCCGCAACACCCTTAACGAGGCCTTTAAGATGAAATACCCTAGGAAGAGCCCAATAGTAGCAGCAGTCTCTATCTCACCAAGAGAGAACGTTGTTATCACCGCAGCGGAGGGCTATACAGCTGAAACCCTTCTTAGGGAAAAGGAAACACTCAATAGAATTATTCCAAGCATCTCTATTCAAGAGAATAAGCCTTGGTTTAAGGTTATAGCACATGGGATTCCTACAGCGGATACAAACCACCTCTCTCGAGAGGCCTTTGCAGGCCTAATTCGGGATGAAATAAAGACCTTTAACAAAGGCTTTACCGTCGTTGGGGACCCCTACTGGATTTCCCACCCTGAGAAACGGCAACAAAATAAAGCGGGCTCGATAGCAATCGCTTTCGATACCCAGGAGGAGGCTAAGTGTAATGAGACTCGATGCTGCTACAGAGAGGTCGCACGAAGTGCGACAATCTACGTACAAACGAGCGCTATGAAGTCGCGGAAGCGCGTGACGTCACCGCCTTCGCCTCCTCACGTGTCTTCTGCTCAACATCAACCACTAACCGTTACAGCAGGGCATTGCATCTCTTGCACGCGGTGAGAGATAAGTAATAAACTCGTGGAAAACTTCACTGTCGACTTGCCGAAACGATACGTTATCGTAGACAATCCACCGAATAAGAAGCTTCTGAAAAGTACCCTCATCGAATGCCAGTGCCAACTTATTCAGGGTTGCTTGCTCACGAAGCTCATCAGCATTTAAGCCTGCTGGTACTGACGTATCCTTCCGCTCGAACGGTACAATCTCCTTCTCTTCATTGAAGGTTTCGCCATGAACTTGGCGGATGTGTTTTGTTACATTCGCACTTCCACGCTCAATATTGTAGTGGTGCCTAGGACGTACACCTTCAGCATTGTGGCAGCGAAGACATAACCACCAACGATTCGAAGATTTGGAATCTTCAGTCGGTACACCAACTTTCCAGATGCCCGAGCTGAGCTTGCCTGTGAGCTGTGTAATAGGAATGCTGAACCCAGGTAGTCGCCCCCAGTCGACCGAGTCGTAGTTGAACCGGGATTTTTTCAAATGGAGTAGCCTCGCCGGCTCGCGCTTTATTACTCCGTTCTGAATCGAATGTGAGCTCGTCCGTAGGAGTCGATATATTGGAGGCAATACAGGAAGTACTGGCGAGTGATGGGGATGACAGTGCCACCAATTGTGTAGATAGAGGCGCCATTGTAGGGGGTTGATAATTGTACAATTCTGAAGCTTCTCTTATAGTAGAATACCACTGACAATTGTCGTTAAATGGAGGTATAAAGCTTGTTAATATTAAGGAGAAGATACGAAATCCGGATCGTCATAAAGGCGTAAAGCTTTGACAGCTTCATTCAGGGGAATCGCTAAATGAGGATGTAGATAGCGATGGCTTGCGCCATAATACCCCAGTGGATCAGAATGGACGGATTATCCAATCCACGCTAGATCCGGATCAACGCCACTTTGGACGGATTCGGACGGATCGGTGTTTTCCGATCCATCCACTTTTCACACTGCCGCCCGCCACTTCTCCGGCGGCCCATCTGCATACCTACCGTCGGGCTTTCTCGTGCCCGACCATCCGCCTAGCATGAAAGCGAGATCACCGAATCTACTTCCCAGGTCAATCTGTAATCTAGCGCGCAGATCCATCCAACGCGGACACTCCAAAAGGAAGTGCTTGATTGTTTCTGTAGCAAAGTGAATGATCTTGCAAAGTGGCAAGAAAATTGGCATATTGTTGAGAGGAGGGTTGGGGAGGTGCCCTTATATAGCCTCCTCTTGCGCTAACTATAGATGGACTAACATAAAATGACGTAATTTGCTACAGTTTCGCTCTCCGCTCCGCAGTTACACGAGGGCGCCTCTGCTCGCTTGATCTTATGCAGCGGTTCGTTTAGGCTCGCTTTCGACGTTCTTAGTTGCGCAATCGCTGCGGCTTCCTTGTAGTTCAGTTGGTCATAGAGCTTCTTGGTGACGCCCCGTGCTGGGCAAATGTCGCGCCTGAGGATCTGGAGTGACAGCTTAGCCGAAAGCGGCAGAGAAGCGACGCCATTGGTGACGGAGCCTGAGTCGGGCTGTGCGTGCTGTAGATCGCTGCATGCTCTCGACAAGTCTGAGACTAAAGTTGGCCCGACCTTACTAATAGTCTTGTAGTGAGGTCGGGCCAGCTGTAACCTCGTAATAAGTCTGCCGGCCCGATCGTCTAGAAGAGGCGCCGATTGCACGAGTAAAGCCGAGCAGCGCTGTACCTAAAAACCCTCATCAACTCAATAGCCTGATCCTGGCTGAACCAGGCAAGCGGATTGTCATCGAAGTTGTCAGTATCCTGGTACACCCGCCACGAAACCCCTGCTTTCTCGTAGGTCTCAGCTGCCGTCGTCCAGCTCAGCGGGTAGCAATTCAGGTGTGGACCCTCGCACCCAGCGCTCTCGTTATCGTCGATGCTCATCCCTCCTTGGTCTGGCGTTTGTGGCGAGCCCGGGGCGTTGATGCTTCCACTGACCCACGTGACGCGGTTGGGGTTGGCCGAAGCGATGACAGATTCCTGGTACATGTCTCCAACGGTCCGGCCTTCCGCTATCGCAAAGTGCACCGGCATGTCGGAGCGCTTGAAGTATCCCCATGGCCAGGGCGTGTTGCTGAGCGCCCACTTGTTGTTAAGATCGCCGTTGAGCGCCGCGTGATTGTCGTTCCAGCCATTGTCGCTGGCAACCATGCACAGTGTTGCATCGAGCCAACTTCCGCCCAGGTAGTTGAGGTGCGACGGGAGGAGATGGTCGGTTGCGTTCGTCCAGGTGGCGTTGACGTCCTGCTGCCAGACCGACCGGCTTCCGGCGTTTAACACGTTGTTGTCGGGAGGGACGCTCCGCACAAGAGCGTCCGATGAGCCAAAGGGCGAAGGAAGCCAGAACCGTGTGAGAGGCAAGGAGGGGCAGTAGAAGAGTCCAAAACACGTCTGTTGTAGCCAGCCTCGTAGGCAACCAAGTAGAATACAATAACCAAGTAACTGGAACCAAAGAAGACTACTTCCGCACAACCCGTTAGTGTGCCGCCAGGTAGCCAGAAGGAGAACTGTTCATCAGACGGTAATGTCGTCTTCTGATCCTATCGGTTGTTCCGTTGATGCGTTAATGCCCGGCCCTTGTGCTTTCGTTGCCGTGGCGCTGAGCCTTCTTGTGGATGAGAGCCTCCTTGTTCCTGTGGCTCGCGGAGGCCGACAGAGTGTATGAGCTATTATTATTATCATTGCCACTGTTGCTTGTTCTCACTCTTTTCGTACATACTTAAGGAAGATCCAACGGCTTTCCACCTTTTTTGGTGTTTGATCCTGTCGAACGGTGCGAGAAAGTAGACGCCGCTTCGTTTCTTATTGTTGGTATAGAATCTAGCTATATAGGTGTAATGATCGGATTTACGGAAATGTGCATAAGCAGGATCGACAGGGAGCGTAAGAGTTGGTGTATAGTGCAGCAAGTAGTAAGACGCATGTAAAACAAAGGGATGAAAGCACGTGATTGCGGGCCAATGTGGTTGACAGATCCTGAAAAGACAGAGGCCTGACGTTACACAATGCTTTGTATCGTTTCTACAAGCATTCGAGCCATTATGGAAAGCCAATAAGGAGGTAAAACGTAGTAGCCGAGGAGCACAAGTCTGTGTAAATTGATTACAAAAGGCTTAATGATGGCCGATAATTGTCTTAGGCACATATGGCTCCTCTAGGTAGCTGATCTCCTCCTCTGTCAACGTCTTATCCTTGACGCCGATAGCCCCGTCAAGTCGCTCTACACTGCTCACTCCAACGATTGGAATAGTTCCCTTCTGGATGATCCACGCCAGCGCGACCTGTGCCATAGGCCATCCCTTTTTGCCAGCGAGCTCCTGCACGCGTCCGATAATCTGGTGGTCAGCCTCGGTGATGTTGCTGAACATGGGGATATTCTTGAAGATCTTGGCCCTAAGAGTCTCAGGGGTCTCGAGCGGCCGCGCGAGGTAACCGCGGTAGAGAGGCGACCAGGGAATAAGCCCAACACCGGTCTCCTTGCAGAATTTGATCATCTCGCGCTCTTCTTCTCTGTTTTTAAAGTCTTACGTTAGCATCCGTGCTATTTTACAATATTGAGTGAAAAGGTACAAGGTCAGCCGTGATAGTGTAAAGACAGCGCAGCCGTGTCTCATCACCAACAGAAGAAATTCATGGCGTAGACGGCTGATCCATGTAAAGTTTACATGGACCATTAGTTCTTATGCTTCGGCTTTTTACACATACCAATACTTACCCCAGCCAAATGCTAACCTCACAGGAAGGAAAGTTTTAGGAAGATCGTATCGCTTACCTGTAGCACAAGCTATAGTGGTTCTGCATGCTGATGAACTTGGTCCATCCGTTTTTCTCAGCCACGAACTGCATCCTGGCAAATTGGTGCGCCCACATCGAGCTTGCGCCAATGTACCGCACCTTTCCGCTCTTGACCAGGTCGTGCAGGGCCTCCATCGTCTCCTCGATGGGCACGTTCTCGTCAAAGCGGTGGATTTGTAGCAGGTCGATGTACTCGGTCTGCAGACGCTCGAGGCTGGCGCTGACGGCGTTGAAGATGGCGGTGCGCGACAGTCCGCCGTGGTTCACGTAGTCGCGCGTGTCCTGGACC
Organism: Neofusicoccum kwambonambiense; assembly: GCA_009829855.1. Taxonomy (NCBI): domain Eukaryota; kingdom Fungi; phylum Ascomycota; class Dothideomycetes; order Botryosphaeriales; family Botryosphaeriaceae; genus Neofusicoccum; species Neofusicoccum kwambonambiense. The sequence continues at coordinate 23,643 of RKSS01001638.1, forward strand.
TGGAAGAGGACCGTGTTGACGGCGGGCGTCTCGCCGACGTAGCCCCAGCACTTAGTCATGACGACGACCTTGCTGCGCCGAATGCCGGATTTCTTCAGGAAGCGGCCAATCAGCTCCTCGGAGACGCCGTTCGAGTAGGCGTTCGCGGTGTCCCACGTGTTCACGCCGCGGTCGTAACTGTGGATGGATCGATTAGCGATGTTTGGAGAAAAGAGTTCGTTGACGTACGCAGCCTGAAGGAGATTAAAGACGGTTTCTTCATTGTCCTCCACCCAGGGTTGCCAGTCTTTGTGGCCGATGGACATGGTGCCCAAGATGGGGACGGAGACGCGCAGACCAGACGCGCCGAGCTGCTTGTACGTCACCTTGGTGGCGTCAATACTGGCCTGTAGCTCCTTTGGGATGTCACTCATGGCGCCGATATGCTTAAGATGACTGGCAGAAGGGTTTCGAGGAGCTTGGTCAACAGAAATGAGTCAAGGCAGGAGAGGCGCAATTGAGGCTGGTGACAGTGGAGTTGAATGCCAATAGACACGAGATCCGGGGGGCGTGGAATATTTAAACCAGGCGAAGCATCTAGGATGCTTCAGCATTTCGTGCCACGCTGCGGGCATAAGCGGAGTTAAGGCGCATTCCAGTGGTGTTTTTTAACACCGGTAGAGTTGGTAAATCCATCGCCTGTGCATGACAGGGATTCCACCGCTCTTTCGAGCTCTGTATCATGCCATTAGGCAGACAAGCGAGCGACTGCGGTAGCACGTTCGGTCTTTTCGCCGCTCACTGCTGTTCGGTAGCGAGGAGCTTCCATCGACTTCAGTTCCGTGCATGCTCACCCCTTACCACGTGGCGCAAAAGGCGCTCTGCGCACGCCCCCATCGGAACTGTGCGGCTGCTTATCGAGCGGCACGGCTGCTGACCTGATACGAAGCGGACAAGCGCATCATCTGCGTTACAGCGAACTATGGAGCCGTTGGGAGAGGCCTAATTGCTAATGCGCGTAATGCTAATCAGAGCTATGTATTTGAAAACAAAGTTATGTGCACCTGTTGTTGTGCCGCTCACTTGAACGAGCATTTTGTCCGAGCGTGGATCAAATACTTTATCCCAATCAAACGTGAATTTTTAGGGATTCGTGCCGAAACTTTGATGTCTCTCCACCTTCATTGTCTTTAATGATCGCTTGAATAAACCACGTCCAAGTTAGACTTGTCAGCGGACTGACTACATAAAACGGGTATGTCGTTGTATTGCAGTCTAGTGTCAAGACATTGGAGAGGCGGACGAGGCCATGCTTTGTTGATGATTGACTGGAAGGCTTAGCCGCCAAGTGACTTAGCTTCTAACCATTAATGTAGCCACGCTCGGGATAGAAACGGCGATGGTCGTGCGGTAGATCACGCGGCTTATAATACGGTGAGTAGTGCTCGCTACAACTGTCTAAATACTGCCATCAGCCCCACCTGCTCATGCGAGAGAACTCTTTCCTAGTACCTTCCACTTAAGTCGCCGTCTCTAATAAGAACTCGCGTATGCATGCAAGTACAAACCCAGGCGAGATTATTCATGGATAGACTGTACGTGTCCTCCCGAGCACAATGTTTTCTAGCCAACCTGGGCGTGTCCAATTTCATACATAGGCCCGAGGGCGTGCGGCTTTGGCGCTGCTCTACCTGCTTGACACGTGACTGAAAAGCTACACGGCAACGACAAAAGGCCATCCATGACCGTCAATCCCCTCACCATTTGGTCAGAGCATCCAAAATCGCCCCGCCAACACCCGCCGAGCTCGGCGGACTCTGTCCGGTAATCAACTTCCTCTCCCTGTCCACCACCACGCAAGGCTCGAAGTCGCCCGCGGAAACGTACTCTCCACAGACCTTCTTCAACTCGGTTTCTAGTAGGAACGGCATCTCCTTGTCCGTCCCCAACGCCGTCTCCTCGCTGTCCTTCAACCCGGTCACTTTGGCCCCCTTCAGGAACGGAGTTCCATCTGGCCTCTTGACGAAGGCAAAGGCCGCGGGCCCGTGGCAGACGGATGCAATCACCTTGTTCGCATCGGCGAATTCGTTGATCAACTTGCGGGACGACTCATCCGTGGCGAGGTCGAACATGGGGCCCTGGCCGCCCGGGTAGAGAACGGCATCGAACTCGGACGCGCGGCCGAGAAAGGTGCTGATCTTGGCCGTGTTGGTCCACAGGTCCTCCTTGGTGGCGTAGAAAGAAGTGCAGATGGGGTCATCTTTGGTAGCCTCGATGCTGTACGGGTCGATGGGCGCGACGCCGCCGAGGGGCGACGCGAAGGTGATTTCGGTGTGTGGGGAAAGAATGTGGTAGGGGTGGGCGAGTTCGGGCTGCGCAGAGAGAGTGTGCCAGCGAAGCGGGGGAAACCGTGCGTGCCATTGTGCAAGGTTCAGTGGGTTAACACACCAGATACCAGCCGGTAGGCTTGTTCTCGCCATATGTCGCGGCGGAAGTAAGAACGACGAGGAGCTTTGGGGCCATTGTCTCTGATCTGTGGCGTCTGCGATGTTGGGTCGGGCAGGGCTCTCGTATGCTATTGCTCAACGATTGTGCAGCCAAGACTACTATTATACCAGTCGGGTGGCGGACTCGGGCCCGGGCATTTTCGGCCCAGCTGGTGCGCGCGAGTTGGAAACCATCCACCCGATGATTACCCTCGGCCGATCCGCGAAGCGCGGTGTTTCCATCAAAGGCTAGGTATAACCGGATCCGCTTGGTAAAACCTTTCTGAATCATGCTGCAAGGGCCTTAAATCGCCATCCCCACCTACCTAATCCCACCCAGGAAAGAGGACCACGGAAAAGACCCTAGCGGCAATTTATCAAGCTTCCACTCTCTTATAACGTATTGGATAAGCGAGTGTGCCAGACAAGCGAGTGTGCCACCCCCTCGAAGCTCGATCGCTTTAAAGACGAATAACTCCGCAACGGCTTATAAAATCGACTATCTATAATATACAGCCTATTCTATATTAGTTTGCGCATCTTTTTGGCATGTACGAGAATTATGCCCAGTCTCCCCGCATTGCCCACATCGCCTTTGCTTCTTCGCAGGCCCCTCCGCTTGCCCATCACTTTGGCGCGTTTCCCCTAAAATCTGCTGGTTAATAGCACTTTCATTGACTAAATCCCGTCCTTCTTGAATTGCAAGAGTCCCTCGCTTCTGAATACGCTTCTTTTGGCGTTTTTTGCGTCGCGTTGCGGCCTCATTTGCCTTTTGAAGATTTGCGACTTCGGCTTGCAAAAGTACGGCCGAATGCGCCATCATTTGCGCCCCTTTGCAAGCCGATCGAGCGCCTCATTGATTGGCGCTGGTGAGCTATCCTGATGCCTTGCAATCTTGCCCCGAATTAGCTCAGTTTGAGACGCTAATTCGGCTGGGTTGTGTGGTGTTTGGGAGTCCCAACTTGCGACCTCCGGGAGGGTGGGCGTTGGTGTCCGAATTTTAACATCGAGCTTCGAAAGCACCGCTTCTGGATCGAGTGGGACTAATCCAGCACCTCGGAATGAGGATACGACATGCTCCTTCGTAAATGCGGCTTCGAATGCGGCCCTAAACGCGGGTAGAAACTCAAGCTTCGTAATATGGTTAATATGCGATCGTATCAAGTCTTCGATCTGCTTCCCATACGCCTTCTTGAGCAGCGCCAAACAGCCGACATCGAGTGGCTGGAGGAGGTGGGACGAATGCGCAGGCATACAGAGCGCGATAACCGTGTGTTCCTGGCAAAACGCGTCGAATTCGGCCGAATTGTGGCTCTCATGGCCGTCAAGAATCAGAAGGCGGTATGCTCCAGTTACGCGGTCCTTCGTGTGCTTTTCGAAGTGCTGCAGCCACTGCAGACCAAGCTCATTCGTCGTCCAACCGTTATCGCTTAATGCGACGGCCCAATTGCGTGGCACGTCGTCGCTGTACCAAGCGGAGAGGTGGTACTGGCCTTTGAAGATCACGAATGGCGGGATAGCCCAGCCCTGCGCGTTGACTCCTTGGATCACCGTAACCCACTCGCGATTGCCTGGCTGAACTGATTTTGGTCGATCGCGTCGATCAGAGGCGGTGACAACCATTCCAGCTGCAATCATGCCCATAAGGAAGCCGATTTCGTCGAAGTTGTAGATATCACCGTCCACGATCCCGTACTTTGCGATTGTATTCTGCACGAGCTCAAACCACTTCGTAATAATCTCAGGATTCTCGCATTTCACTCGCTGGTAGTCGCACTTGCAATTTATGCGTGTTTTTAGTTTGGGAGTACGCCTTACGAAGTTTGTAGGCCATTTCTTTCCTACCTTGCCTCCGGTACGATCGGCGAGTAGTTTATTCGCCATATCTTCAACGTCGCGAAGCCGGGGGGGAAATCCACGCGAATCTAGGTCGAGGATACGTCGAATAATCACGGATTCCTCGGGATCGGTAAGCTTTCGCGAATTGGGCGTGCAATCGCGTCGTGAATGGGTCCCGTCGCGTCGTCGCTTAAGAGTCATTCGATTGACGTGGTACGTCTCCGCAGCGCCACGATTACTCCGAATTCTGCCTTGATCAATAGCCTGCTTTGCTAAGAATAGACGAGATTCATATACGGGAGATTGCGCGTGGTTTGGTTGTTGCATGGTTGATAGAAGCTAAGGTGACGCGTTTTGTTTATGGGGTGGCACACTCGCTTATCCAATACGTTATAATCGAACTAACTATCTTTTTGGCTAGTTAGTTAACTTAGAAGTAGTTGACAAATCATCAGACTAATGACAAATGTCAAAAACAGTATTGATACTATGATAGTCGAACTTGTGTATAAAACCTGATACATGAGTATCAGGTTACAGCTGATCTCAATTTCCATCATAATGAGCGTCCGCAATTCGATAGACCAGCTTTTTCCCGCTGACTTTTCCCTGCCTCAGCTCCTCAACCCCGTTAAGAACATTCTGCAGAGGTTCCCTTCGAATATCCTGCCGATGGGCCTTAAGCTTCCCCTCCTCTAAAAGCTTCTGGCTCAACCTGAAAAAGTCCCGAGCAAAACGGTGATCCTCCTCGCTAGCGGGAAATTTTAAATCACCTGTCTCGAAAGACTCATTCGTAGCTGTGTAGCCCATGGTAAGCTTGTGCTCGACATCTACGCGTGGAAACTCGACTGGGAGAAGGGCTCCGTATGCTGGCTTCTTTGTGGACGTATCCGCCGACAAAGCCTCAGCACAAATTTGCGGTGATGCACCCTCAGAGATGCAATCAAAAGCATGAAAAAGGCCGTTATTAGTATATTTTCTGATCTCGTCACCACATTTTGGGTCGTTGTAGTCAAACACCGCGGAAGCTCCCAGGCCCTGAACTAACCCAAAGTTGCGGGGCGAACAAGTTGTTATGACTTCTAGCCCGGAACTTTAATGCGTAGGGTGAGCCAATGGATTTGTTATAAGAGGGGCTCTATGTTTTACTTACAGTTTTGCGAATTGGATGGCGATCGCTCCAGTAGCGGTGCTACCACCGTAGATAAGCACGGGAAACTTCTCTACGCTTGGCCGCGTGGGAAGAGGGAGTCCGAAAGATTGGTATAGCCCTTGCCCGACGGTGACGACCGCGGCGCCAAGCGTTGCAGCTTCCTCAAAGCTGAGACTAGCTGGAATCTTCAAGTATAGGCCTTCCCTTAATAGAAGATAATCTCCAAATGCTCCATCATCAGGCAGGCGCTTGTTGCCTCCGTGAACGAATCCTGCGATCCGATCTCCCGCTGTAAGGTCGGAGATGCCGTTGGTTTCTTGTACGATGCCAGCAAAGTCAGTGCCACAGGTAGCGCCTGAACTTTCGAGGACATGGATGTGCTTCCAGTCAGAAGGATTCAAGGCTACAGCAACCGTCCTCACAAGAGCATACCCAGGGCGTAGATGGGGAATGGGGGTTTCAACCATGGCCGCGTGGCCTTTGGACAAGATTTTGATCGCGTGCATGATCCCGTGTAGAAAATATGAACCACAGAAGATAGTGAAGCATACCAGTGTCGGCGAATAGATGGTAAATGAGAATCTATATACAAATTCAGCTGCAGAAGCAAACTCGCATCATTTCGCAAACCACCCCGCTTATCGGCTGCCGCTTATCGGCATACTTGGGCATTGTAGAAGGAGCTCTACCCACTCTACCCAGGTAGAGTAGAGGAGAAGTGGGTAGAGCTACCCACTCTACCAACTCCTGATTGGTCAATTAGATCTTATCATTTGATAAGATTGTAAGATTGTGGATGCTGAAGTCCTTGAGGAGTCGCCTAATTTTATAGATTCTGCTCAATATATATTGTGGTGACCTCTCACGTGAGTTCAGATGCTACCGAACATGCTGCCTGCTACTGCCTGCTACTGCCTGCTACTACCTGCTACTACCTGCTACTGCCTGCTACTGCCTGCTACTGCCTGCACTAGCTCGGCTACTGCCTACCTGCAGCCTACTTGGCACTACGTTGAATAGTTGTTACGCCGTTACTCTTTCTGGGGGAGGTCGGGCGTATCGTCGGGTAGCGTAGGCTGTCTGGGGGCCGTGGCGGTAGGCAGGGGAGGGTCGTACGCAATGTTGGGGTAAGAATTAATTGACAAGTTGACCACGAGGGTCCTATCTACTGTAAACGAGTGTTGCCTATATACATAGGGTGATCAGTGCGATCAGTAGTGATCTGTAGTGTTGATCCACTGATCAGTACTGATCAGGGGTCCGAGCTTGCTAAACGAGTTGAGTTGAGTTGAGTTGAATTCATTTACCCTGACCCGTCGCCCTAAGCGATATGCAGGCTACAGACTATTCAAAGTGTTTCTCT
>RKSS01001638.1:34724-51351 GCA_009829855.1 Neofusicoccum kwambonambiense
CAACCGTTACACGTCTGGCGGATTATACTATGTGCCAGTTGCATCTCCTATTCTGCCGCCTGCTGGGTTCCTCCTATTGGTGGCACGTATACTGAGAAGATAAGGATCTGTTCTGCTGATGTTTGAATTCGAATTGCCGTAAGGTCACGGCTATCGCATTAAATTTATTGTTGTGCTGAAGTAGAAAGCCTCTTATTGACGTAGATGGTGCTGCGTTTCTTTCCTTCGCCGGAGTAGGTAGGGGTATAAAGATGCTAGGAGCGGTGTTGGATGAATGACTTGAAGAATGACACTGGCGGTTCTTGGATAAGAAGAATGTCGAGCTTTTTAGTATCTTGGTCGTTGATAAGGGCTTCCATGCACTCGCGTGACTTCCAAATATTTAGCTGTAGGATCCGGAGTGGCTCTAACAGTCGGTTCTACGTGCGTATGGAAGACGTTCACTGCATTAGGGTGCTCTTGTTAGGTGGTTCTGTCCGCAATCAGCGCACTATAGGGTTGTTCCTGGTGGGCAATCCCGGGTGTCGTGTTCTTTGCAGCAGTTTCCACATCTTTGCTTCTCTCTACAGTTCCAAGCAAGGTGTCCTAGGGCTTAGTAGCGGAAGCATCTCTTCCTCTCTATGCTATAGTATTCTTATTTATTTATTTATTTAGTTTTACGTCCTTCTAGAGCCTATGGCTATTAAAGACGCCGGTTTTAGCCGGGGTTCTAGGTACATTCTAGTATGGGTGCAGAGGCGCTTTGATGTAAATACAATTGATGGAGTGCAGAGAAGTGGTTCGATTAGGCATGGGAGGCAAGCGGTATATATACCGTTTGCCTGTCAGATAGCTATGCTGAGCCTAATCGAGAGAGCAATAAACAACTACGATAGAGGAATGTGGTGCAAGGCTGCCACGGCCTAAGGCATGCTTGGCATCAACAGCCAAGGGGGTTGGCGGCCGCTGGGCTCATTCAGGCACCAGGCCTCATCAACAATGAATAGTGGGCTACTAACGGCCGTTTGCAATTTGCTTTAAGGAAATAATAGGAAACTTAGAAAGGGAAAAACCGTTATTAACTAGGAAATAAATGAGTGTAGGCGGAGGCGATTTTATGTCTCGCTAGACGGTTCTAGACATCTTCTCCGTGTAGATATCTTTGTTTTCTCAAGATATTCTAGCAAACTAGATATACCTTGAGGGCTAGAGAAAAGCTCCTTGTAGTTCGGATAGGAGGTTTTTAGTTTTTCCTTAAGTATTCGCCTTTCGGCGTTGTACCTTTGGCAATCTAGAACTAAATGTCTAGGGGTTTCACGGGCATTATTAGAGCAGCTACACCGGTCTGTTTCCGTATAGTTAAACCGGTATAGGTAGGACTTAAAGTAGCCGTGTCCTATCTTTAGCTGGTAGAAGGAGGAAGCTAGTTCTCTAATCGTAGTTATTCTTCTAAGCTTTTTCCTTATCTTCTAGCTAAAGTCTCTTTTATACTCGGATTCGGGGGCTAATTCTAGGTGCTTTTCCCACTCCTTATAAATTATAGAGAATCTACTAGTCTAGCGTACTACGGTATGCAAAACAAGCAAGAATTTTATAAGGAAAGTTGCCTGTTTTGCGAGCTTATCGGCTTCCTCGTTTCCGGGTATGTTGACGTGTCCGGGGGCCCATTCTATTCGTATTTCGTTGTCCCGTTCTTTTAGTATACTAGCCGCCGTAGCGACTCTTATCTGGCAAGCTTGGCCTGGAGTATTACTAAAGAATTGTAGCCTACGTATTACGGTCTGGTTATCCGAGTAGATACGTATATCTTTAGAGGTGTATTCCTTCTTTACGGCGAGTTCTAGTGCTATTACTAGCCCTTCAAGCTCGCCGTTAAAGATTAGATGGTTAGGGCCAAGGCTCTTTTTAATCTTTACTTTGAATCCCTCTTTAGACTGGCTGAAGTCGAGTAGAGTTGTACCTATTCCTATGCCTTTTCCCGAGGGAGTTGCGGAGGCGTCGGTGTAGATAGCTACTAGGTTTGATGGGGCTTCTCTTAGGAATTGGACGTGGTATTTAGCCTGTTCTTCCTTGTCGAGTATTGAAATACTAGTAGTATAGGGAGGGTTTTCTTGCCACGGGCTATAGAGAAGAGGGTCTATCTCTTCTAGTCCCGGAGGACTTTTCGAGAATAGGTTCTTTATTCTTTCTAGCCGGGTAGAGGGGGGGCCCTCCCTATTGTCTAGGTTGATTTTTCCTAGTTCCTCGCGGATTGGGTGGGATTCTCGTAGTTTCCGGAGTCTAAACGCGTAGTTCCAAATTTCCGCGTTTAGCCTAAGTTCGGGTGGTGGGATAGGGGCTTCTATTTCTAGAGGAGTAATTGGGGAGGTCTTAAACACGCCTAGAATCTTTCGAAGTGCGAGATTCTGTAGTAGCTTATGTTGGCGTTTAATATTCCTTTGGTTATTCCAGTATAGTTGACTTCCGTAATCGGCTACGCTGGTTACGCATGCTAGGTATAGCTGTCGTAGAGCGTAGGGCGAGAGTCCCCGTTCGATATTTGATAGTCTAGATAGCCGGTAGAAGGCTAAACGGGCTTGACTAATCCTTATAGAGACGTGCTCTTTAAGTGATAGTAGTGGATCGAAGTAGATCCCAAGCCAGCGGATTAGATTCTTAGGCTAGACCTCTACGCCTATAGGTAGGGTAATTAATGTAGTCCTTGCCTCTTTTGAATTTGAGAAATTTATAAGCTCGGTTTTCCCGAGGTCGAATTCTATACCGTTTTCTTTCCCGCACCTATAGAGTTCTTTAACCTCTTTCTCTATTAAGACCTTATTTTTCTTAAAGCTATTATGCTATAGTATTCTACACGGCTGGTAAACTATTATCTAAACCTAAGGCCGTTGTAAATAGCGTGCTGGGCTGCTTGTTCCGAACGAAACCAGATCCCGAGGGAGGCGTTGTTACGACTTAAGAAGAACAAGTTAGATTCTCGAAATTGACTAAAGTTTCTAAGCTAGGGAAAAGAAAGAGAAAAGAAAGGGAATGGGGGAGGAAGGGGGGAACTTATATATCCAGCCCAGGTGCTAGTTAGAAGTCGAATAGCCGGTCTTGGGCTTCCCTTTCCCGCACGTTCCCACTAAGTGTTTGCTCTTAGTAAACCCTATGTCTTAGACATCTCGTCTCAGATAAGTACTTTAGCCTGATTAGGCTTAGTCTTCTATAGGTCGACCTGCTTAATCCTATCGACCTGTAGAAGGGCTTGGCGCTAACACTCCTTTCTTACCTAGAGAGTAAGATGTTAACGGTCTGAATCGTTATAGGCGTGGCGTCTAAGAGGGGCGTCTTTCTTCTTCATCCATGCGATATCTTTAATCTGGTAGCCTAGCTGCGTGAGGTCGTTCTCCTGGTTGATCTTCTTAATGCTGTGCTCTTTCTCGTCCATCTAAACCTCTTTAGTTGGTGTAAGGTAGGCGACGATTCTATAGCGGGGGTGGGCAATCTTAGTCTGCTCTCCTAGCTTCTCCACCCACTTGGCATTCTTCTTAGTAGTCTCTTTTCCTTTGTCTATTCTAAACCGAATTAGATATCCTGTCTTTGTAGAGCCTACTCCGAGGATCTCTATATTCTTAGTGTTGTCGCATTCTTTAAGGGTATCTGAAATCTACTTAGCTGCTTCGTCCTACGGTATGTCTCGCTTTAATTGGTTGTCCGACGTGTCTTGGTCCGTTTAGAGCTGCGTAGTAGTAATCTTTATCACCTAGAGACTTTTTCTAGATTGCTTGTAGTACGACTAAGGGGGTAGGATAGTAGGTGGGAGTGCCGCTACTCTAGCCCAGTTCCGCTGTTAAGGCTATTACTAGCGTGTATTCTTGAGTTTATGGCTAATCTTATCTACTTTCTCTATAAGGTCTATAACCTAATTCTATAAAGCCTTGTTTTAGGTGATTAGAGTCTCTCGTTCTTTCTTAGTATCTTCTTACCCTTACTATAAAAGCTAAAGAAGTTCTTTTTGCTAAGAGAGCTCTTTCTTTATATATTCTACTAGAAGGGGTATATCTAGCACGCTAATAAGGGCCATCCTCGCTCGCTCTGCGTTTAGGCTGGACTTAGCTTGGGCCTCGGTGGCCTGTATTTTGGTGTTCTGGGTCTTGGCGGCTTGGGTTTTAGTAGTCTGGGTTTCTTTGGTAGTCTTTCTCGCTTATAGTGTGGCTTTGATTTTCCCAGCTGTTCTGCTATCTATTGGCATAACACGGGAAGTACTGCGTGTAGTCCTTCCTGGCAGTATTTCTTCTCGGTTAATCCTTAGGGTTCGGACAGCTGTAGGGGCCTGGGGCGAGGCTGGGTTGGTGGGGCTCTGCGCCCGAGGTGTATGGGGCTCTGTGCTCTCCATATCACCTGGGTCTTGCCGGCGCACGGGCCGGTAGGGTGAAAATCTTTGTGGGTAGAAAGGGCGATTTGGTTGAATTGAGACCGGCTCTTGCGGGCCCACCAGGGTAGTGCACACCCTAGGCCTAGGTTGAGTTACTCTCCTGAATGTGCGCTTTCTTTTGCTCCTGATTTTGTGATGGCGGCCGTCCCGAATAGGCGTTGGTCAATCCTCCATGGATAACATGTGTTCGATCAGATTCGTTGGCCCCTCGAATAGGCTTAGCGTGCTGGGGTTTCGGCTTATGATAATCCGGTCCTGCTCTCGGTTTTCTGCTACGCCGCTTGATCCTCCTCCTGGGTCCGTAACACTCGAGGAGAATTAGTGTAGGCCCGTGACACCAAGCATCTTACTCTATTACAAGATCATCCACTTTGCTATAGACTTCGTATTTACTTCATCTCTACCTTACATATCTTGATTGAATGATCTCTAGAGGAGCAGCCTACGCCACTACCGTAGCATGAATCGCATATCGTAAAGCATGTACCGTCTCTAGAATAACACATATCACATAAATAAAACCCTCCTTCGGCGTCCAATTTCTTGTGGCAATTTGGCACATCGCAGAAAGCCAACGGCGCGTCTCGTATTCCGATGACCTTTCTGAAAGCGTTGAAACGTAATAAGAGGTGTGATTGGTTCTTGCAACCACCATAAGTTAGGTAACATCCGTAGCACAGATCGAAGGTTCCGTCGTCGCACTTTTTACAGTCTTTTATCGTGAGCATCGCTTCATATTCAAAGTATAGGGAAGACCTACGGTAGAAGACGCCCTGCCAAATCACCTTCCTGCACCGATTGCATTCCGCACCCCCGTGCCCAGAAGATGCATATGGAGTTGGAACATTGATACCTGGAGCAAATGCCCACATGAACGAATAAAGCGCATGGTTTGTGGAGTCATTGCAGTGCTGGCCACTCTTGTAGCACTGGAGGCAAAGATCGAATCCTAACCATGGGTTACACGTGAAACAGGCTTCTAAATTAGTATAGGCCAGTCAAAATATTATTGAAATGATGACTCACAAAAGTATCTTCCCTGATTAATCTTCTTCTCGCAATGGTCGCACCGTAGGGAAAAATATTTTCTAGACCGATCGAAGGCCTCACGCCTTTTTGCAAGAGTAATATCCCCAAACCAAGCCAATTGGAGGCGCCTGAGCCCTCTCCACGACTTGCAATTGCACCTCTCCCCTTTGTCAAAGCAAGTCATGCAGAGGTCATAATCGTCGTCGTTGCATTTGCAGCAATCTAAAAGACAAACGTTAACGCTGGTCATATCAAAACAAAAAGGCTGCGCTTACGCATGTACGCCCCTGACTTGATCGGGCTGTTGCAGCAATCACAGGTCAGAAAATGCACCCCAAAGTATCGCGGGCATTCAAGAATTTCCGAGATTTTTCGACGCCAGTCTAGGTCCCAGAAATCTTCTGCAAACCACCAAGACAGCTGTTGAGCCGTATTAGCTCCATAAGATTCGTCTGCTAAATCGGTGTCGCATTCACTCTGTGGTGGCTGAGACTCTGCCCGATGGAGCCATGGACTCTTCAGGGCCTCGGCTGCCGATGGTCGGCCTTTTGGAGACGGCTGAAGCATCTTGGACAGCAAATCGATCCCGTCCGGATGCGCTCTATGTTCCAGGCGCTTACCAGGGAACTTCCTTTTGCCGTAGTAGTAGTCTTGAAGGTCTTTAGGGTGGATTGGCCGCTCTCCATCTTCATCCAGGAGCTCGAATGCGATAACTCCAACTGACCAGATATCCACGGCCTTGATGTATCGATTTCCCTTGAAACTCTTGTCTTTTCGGCCTATATCTAGCACTTCGGGAGCCGCATATCCCGGTGTGCATCGGTTGGCGGTGTAGGAGGCGGTGCCTTGGATGCGCTTGGATATTCCTGAAAGTTCATCATGTCAACTTTGGAGGTTCCGAGGCAGTAAAGCAGATGGATGTACCAAAGTCACCAATTTTGATCCTCCACTCAGGGCCGGGGGAGGCAACAAAAATGTTCTATGCGCTAAGTCAGTACTGGTTTTCTTTAGGGAATGGCCGAGTTAGGATTTACCGCAGGCTTCAGGTCCCGGTGTGCATAGTTGTGGTTGTGCATGATGTTGAGTCCCTCCAGTAGCTGCTGTGTGATCATCTTCACTTCCTGTTCCCCAAACTTGATGCTCTTTTGCTGGATTGCGTCAAACAAAGTTCCGTGTTTCATGTATTCCATGGCCAGATTGTAGTAGTGTTCATCTTCGTACCAACCGAGAAATAGAGTGAAATATTTGTCATGCTGAATATAATTTTAGCGAAGATGAGCGATCATTTGCTTTAAGATGAAAGTTCACCTGTGAGAATTTAATGATTGCCAGCAGCTCTTGGACCACTCCTGCTCCAAGACCCTCTTTCTTGACTTGTTTGACGGCCCGGACCTCTTTGGGAAAGTGGACCAGCCTTTGGAGCCACACCTGCCCAAAACCACCGCCCCCAATGATTTTGTCCATAACCCATTCTCTTTGGCGTCCATCCTTCGACCTCTCGACAATTTTTTCAGTCTTTTTCCTGGAAACTATGTCGAATTTGAGGGATTTTATTTCCTCCGTTATCAGCGTAGATGTGTTTGGGCGACAAGAACCGGGATCGGTTGGGGTACAGAGGTCTGGTACTAATGTACTTCCGTCGAGAGACGACATCTCGTGTAGAATATCGTAACAAGCAAAAGAATTGTTATGTATACCGAGCCTAACGAGTATCTTGCGAGCGATTGATAGACTGACCGTGAGGCAAGGAGGCAACGAAGATAAATCAGTCAACAAAACGGTGAGTGCGGGTCCCATGAACGGGATAGCCGCCCAATCTGTCATTTTCCAGGGTTCTAATTGGCTCGCTCATACAAAAACACCTTGTAAAGCACGGCCACTGACAGCGTGGGCGGCTGGCCCACTCATTGGTGGGGGTGGGGAGGGGCTCGTATGTGCTGGCAATTGGGCCTATACGGGGCCCAAGCCCTGCCTCGCTTCCATTTCCCTCAGTTAACTATTGGTCCCGCATTTTACTTGCACAATATAATATAAGCCCCCTTCCTATGGAACCTACCGTCTCGGGCCCATTTCTACAATTAACCCATTTCTACAAATTACAGCTTGTTAGCTGCATTTGACTCCTCTTGTTTGCCTGTCAACCTTACGTACATATTAGCAAGACTTTTGCCTGTACATAATCGGCTCGTTCGGACAATATAATTGGCAACTTGCACAAATGGGTCGACTGCAGGGATGGGTCCGAGACGGTATTTGGAATGCCAGCAAGCTGGTTTTGGAGGACAACAGATTTCTGGTGGGGAACTATGGCACGGAAAGAGACCAGTTATTTTTTTTCCCCGGTTACCAGTGCCGGTAGCGAGGGTCGCTACCGGCAGAATTGACACCCCAACTAGTGACAACGCATCAAATCTCCACAGCGGTTGACTAATTAAGACATCTAAGCCGAAACCCATTTTAATAAACTTTATTCGCAAACTAAAATGCCTGCCTATCTATCAACACAGTGCCGCTAACAGTTCAATTGGTTGGAAAAGTCCCGCCACTAAAAATAGGTCTTACTCACACTGTCCGTCTATCCGCAAATTGGCCTCGCACATAAGAAGTACGAAATTCAGAAGTTACGAATACCGACACTTGGACCTCAGAATTGCGAAAATACTCTAATTGGCATATTATCGCCATGGAAGTAGCTGGTTTGGCTCTGGCCATACCTGCACTCGTAGAATCGGGCTACAAGTAAGACATTGCCCTCTCGACTAGTTCCCGCCACTTACTATTTTAGATGGACCGTTGAGTTGAAGACGCGTTGGAATGACTACAAAGACGCAGAAGAGAAAGTTGGAGAGACCATTAACGACTTACAGCTCATTTGGACAGCGATGCGAATTATGATGCAGACCCTGCACGAAGTCTGGGAAGAAATACCCTCCGATCTCCAAATCATGCTATCAACATATTTTCACAGAATGGATTCTCGAACACGCGAAGTGGTAGCCCGTTTGGATTCCCTAATTGGCTCTCCCGAACGCTTCTCTAGCCTCGATCGCATTCTTAGAAAGGCAGGCAGGGTCTACAAACAGAAATACGCCATGAGCTCCAAAGAAGAGCTCACGAAAACCATGAAAGAACTCGAGGGCCTCCTGGGCTTGTTCAACATGTGCTTCCTGCTATTGGCCCACATGCCTTCTCAATCACTGGACGATTCGGTCCGAAGGACAGGAGGCCATAGAGAGGGGATTATGAGGCAATTTAAGGAACTGCGGGCAATTCAATCGAGCCGTCCTACTTCGCCTCTTCCGAAGTCATCCATGTTCCTCGATCCACTCTCCGTCAAATATCTTGCGGAAACCCCCATCAAGTTCTCCACGGCCTCTGTGGCAATACTTTCAAATAGCGCCAGTGAGCACAAGGTTCTCGTCGATCGCGCACCGAGCTCCCCAGCAATGTCCAAGGCAGGCGTCCGCAACCTTGCTCGTAAATTTGCCAATCTGGATCCTGCGCTTGCTCACATCCTCCCTTGTAAAGGAATTTTACAAGAACCTTCTAGCTTCTCCTTCGTTTTCGAGATACCCGAAGGTCTAGGCTCCTTACAGACGCTCCGTTCCGCTTTGCTAAGGCCCCGGAAAACCTACACTCTTACGCAGCGGATGGAACTCGCGATCAACCTTGCACACAGTACACTGTTCCTCCATCAAGCTAATTTCGTCCACAAGAACATCAGGCCCGAGACGATTATCCTTCTGTCCAATACTAGCACCGACCAGCATAACGGCTGCCTCGGACAACCCTATCTCATAGGCTTCGATGAGATTAGGAGAGAAGAAGACGTCACCCAGATGCTCGCCGATGATGTTCTCGAAAAGAACATTTATAGGCACCCGGACAGACAAGGACTCAAGCCTCAGCACCGCTACTCAATGCAACATGACATATACAGCCTGGGCGCGTGCTTGCTCGAGATTGGGATATGGAAGCCTTTCGTCAACTACAGTCCTGCCACTGGAGGGTAAGTGGATTCTTATCTACCTTTGTCTCTAGCAAATCGAACTGTCGTCTTACAAATCCCACTCATTCTAGGGGGATACAGAAGCCAATTCCTGCACAGTCATTCCGCACAAGGGAAAAGGAACCACGGAAGATTAAGGAGAAGCTGATGTCCTACACTAAAGAACACTTACCGAGCCTCATGGGTGATACTTACACGGATGTAGTCATGTCATGCTTGAGCTGCCTTGACGAGGAGAGCGACTCGGCTTTCGGTGATCTGGGCGACCTCTCTGATCAAGACGGGATTATCATTGGAGTGCGTTACGTTGAGAAGGTTCGTGCTGGACTGCCGCGTCCACGCCTAATCTCTCTTTCTGGGTTGACTATGTGGTAGATTCTCGAAAAATTGCGAAGGATCAGTGTGTGAAGCGGTAGATAGACGGCAGTATCGCAAGAGCAGGTCCCGCGTACTGGCATCGATTGTCATCCCCTGCCGAGAACTGGGCTGTGGAGTTGCCGGCAAACCTGAGTGCCACTTACAAAGAGGGAAGGAGAGAGAGAGCGGGGGAGGGTTTTGGCTGGCAAGTGCTAACCACAATGCAGCAAAGGGACTCGACTCGAGTCCCGTTGGTGGGCCATACAGATAAAAGAGTGGCGCTAGCGGTTCTGGGGGTCGCGTCCCGTTGGTGGTAGGGTCGAGTCCCGTTGGGAACAAAATCAAGGTTCCCGGGCAGAAATCAATAATTTGACCCGACAGAAATTCAAGAGCGCATCTAGAAACCCCAAGGCCAGTTTGATCGGGTTGAAAACTCGCAGTCATGGTGGTAAAATCGATGGTTGAAGTTCAAGGCGTGATCTCAGATAAGTGCTTTAGCCCGATTAGGCTTAGTCTTCTATAGGTTGACCTGCTCAATCCTATCGACCTGTAGAAGGGCTTGGCGCTAACACTCCTTTCTTACCTAGAGAGCGAGATGTTGACGGTCTGAATCGTCACACATATAGATAGATAGATAAGTTCATTTCTTCCCGATATAGCTCCCTTGCGGGTCCATGCGGGGCAGGCTATCTGCAATTATTTTACACGAGGGGGAAAACCTTATTCGCCAGGCAAAAACCCCTCCTCTCTATTCAGGTGTGTCTTCCTCTACTTATTCCGTTTTTCCTGTTTACCGGTAGTAGCTGCTATGGCAGCCCTTCATTCAATTACTGGTGTCACCCTTCTCAGTTTCCAGCTCAGTTCTCCTAGCCGTTTTCCTGATGGTCCTCCTGGTGATCCTCTCGGTGATTCTCCTGGTGGTCCTCCTGGTGGTCCTCCTGGTAGTCCTTCCGGTGGTTCTCCTGGAGTATCTCCCTCGCCATGCTGAACTAATTTAGTAGACCTAGCTGAAGGAACCAGCTTGCTGCGGCTCCCACACCCTTCTTTGTGGATAGAAGTGTGCGGAAGTCGGTGGTTCCTGCCTCTTGGAGCATCTGGGCTCTGTTTTGCTGGAAGTGATGGCAGAAGAGAAGGATATGCTTTGGGGTCTGTCTATGCCAGCCACATGAGCAGGCTAGGCTAGGATGCCCAGGCACCTTGCGCCTGAAGAGGAAGTCTTCCAGGCCAATGTTTTCAGTGCGTAGCAGGGTGGTGATTGTACTTTGTGGTTTAGACAACCTATGGTGGAGGTGTCTGAGCTTTGGGTTCCACTTTGTATCTTGGGCAACTGGCTTGTTTCTCCTCGCCTGGCTTGTCTAGGCCATCCACTTTTCTTTCCAGATGTTTCTAATTGTTCTGCGGAGCCTGGTTCTTTCAGGGAGCTTTTGTGTGGTAGGGGGGCTATTCTCTAGGAGAGTATTGACCCTGCTTTGTAGTAGTGTTCCTCTAGCTGAGCTAGGCTTTCCCCTTGTACCTAGTACAGCTCTTGTGATGTCTTTGATGTCCTAACAGGTTTTTTTAATCACTGTGGCTGTTAGACCTTCTTTGGACCGGAGTGTATAGGTTAGAGTTAGCTCATCAAGTGTTACGGCGGACCGACCGTGTTGGGTTTCAGCCGGTGTGTAAGACCATTCGGCCAACCTCCTGTCGACTGGAAGTCGACAAAAGGTTCAGCAATGATCAGCCTGGTGGCTGATCGTGCCCCAACAACTCTATATACCGGTAGGTCCGTAACATCAAGGTGGAGTGAGAGGGGGGGGATCCCTATCTCATGTTCCAAGACCTGTGTATTGGTAGACTTGTATGCTCCTGAGATTGTGCGTAGGCACTGGTTCTGGGTCCTTTCTAGTGGCTTTATTGCTGTCTTCCTCTAGCCTCGGGTTCCCTCTGGGGTGTGCTACACCCCGCAGCTATAGGAGAGGACTGGTCTAACCACTGCTGTATAGATGTGGCGTGCCTTGGTGAATGATGCTCCCCAGGTAGAGGCTGCAAGTCTGGAGAGAGAGGTGTATTGCTTGGTAGCTTTTGAGGCGGTTTCCTTAATGTGGGGGCCCCATCTCAGTTTGCTGTCTACATAGATGCCTAGGATCTTGATTGTCTGCTCCGGGTTTCCTTCGAATCCGGGAATGTTAATCTTTACTGCCATGTTGAATCTCTTTAGCCTTCTTGTAAAGTGGATAAGGTGGTACTTGTCAGGTGCGAAGGTTGATCTATGAGTTGCTGCCCACTGTGTACAGGTCCTATTTGCTTCCTCTAGTGTTCTACAGTTTTGTTCTGTAGATCTACTAAAGGTAAGGATGTTGGTATCATCTATAAAGCCTAGGGGAAAGATACTACCCGTGCGTAGCCTTATAAGGAGGTTGGAGGCAAAGAAGAGGTAGAGGATTGGGGATAGTGAGGATCCCTGAGGGATGCCTGTTGGGGTCTAGATTGGTGGACTGGTATAGTCCCCAAAGCGAAGCTGTGTGGTACGGTCTTGGAGGAATGAATGAGTAAACTTCTGTTGGAATTCACGTGTACCTAGATACTACATTAGGTATAGCGTCATGGTTGGGTATAAGTCGGGCACCTCTCCTGCCCCCCTCACCAACTCATGCCAAGAATCGTACTACATTCTGCACCGCGCCAATTTTCAACAACTTCTCTACCCAGATTGGGAGTTGTGCGACTCTCATGTTATGAAGAAGTCTCTTGTGTGATACGTGGTCGTATGCTCCTGAGATGTCTAGGCTAAGGACTGAGGCTACTAGTCCTAGGTCCTGTGCCTAAACTGTGTGAATCTGTTGAGGAAGAAGGTCAAGTGCGGTGGTTGCCGATCTACTTTTTCTTGCTCCCATCTGAAAGTCAGGGAGTAGGTTGTAGGTCTCAGTAGCCTATGAGATTCTTTCTGCTATAATTCTTTCAAGCAGCTTGCCCAGCGTATTAAGTAGGGCAATTGGTCTAAATAACTTAGCCTTGGTGTAGTCCTCTCTTTGAGGTTTCCTAAGGACTATAGTGGTTGAGCACTTGAACTGTCTGGGATGATATGAGAGTGCTAGGCACCTCTGAAAGATTCTAGTAAGTGGTTCTACCAGTGTCTCTGCACACTACTTTAGGATCCTATTGATGATCTTGTCTGGGCCTGGTGCTTTGTCTAGAGGAAGCTGTCTAATAGTGTAGAGGACTTGTTCTTCAGTGAGGTCCTAGGGGATGTTGACTGGTTCTAGATATATAAAACCCTCAAGGTCGGAGAGGTTAGTGTCTCTAGCAGGAGGGAAGAACTGGTTGGAGAGGATGTCTGTCCTAGAGGGGTTATCGTAGCGTAGTATCTGGTCTGCTCCCTGAAGGGGTGGGAACTGGGGTGGAGCTGGAGGCTCTAGTGCCTTTGTTCTTGCCCATTTTGAGAGCTTCCAGACTATAGATAGATTTAAGGTGATCTCGGCCACTGTTCTACACCATGCTTTGGTTATATCCCTTCTGATTTGTCTTTTCTTACTGTTAACAGTAGTCCGGTATGCTACCTAGTCCTCCTCTCTTCCTGTAGTGGTCCACTTTCTCCTAGCCCTTCGAGCTTGTTAAATTAGTTCTGAGTACTCCTTCGTCCACTGTATAGAGGCCCAAGGTGATGGCTTCGCGACTAGGATGGTTTCCTAGATTATATTCTGAATGGCTCTTTAGATCTGTTCAGTGAGGTGGTCTAGGTCTGCCTCCGTATGGAGGGGGGGTGTTCCCATGTCTTGGAGTTTCGACTGTAGGGTTTTATTAACTTTCTTCCAGTCTGCCTTTTTCCATTGGGGCCTTAGGGGCCGGGTAGGTGCGGGTGTAGGGGAGATGTCGAATGTGGTAAGAATAGGAAGGTGGTCAGAGGATAACTCAAGTTCTTGGCTAACCCCGCAGCTAAGGATTCTCTCCTTAAGCTACTGGGAAGTAAAGATCAGATCTAGAGTACTCTCACTATTACCTCTCTTCCAGGTGGTGGTGCCCCTTAGGAGGGCAAGATTGAGGTTGGCTATAGTTACGGTTTCGATTAGGTGGTTCGCGAGGGTGTGATGTGTGAGAGAGGTAATGCCTCCCTAGAGGGGGTGATGGAGGTTAAAGTCTCCAAGGAGGATGTGTTGCCCCTGCATAGCAAGGGCTCTTGGGAGGATGGATAGGGTCCCTAGTTCCGTGCTTGTATGGGCGGATGGAGGGCTGTAGTAGTTGTGGATATGGATGGTTTGGGTTGTAGTAGTAAGGGATAGGGTGATAAGGTCTGGAGAGTGGATTGTTGCTTGCCAGGAGTCTACGGTAATAGCCTTACTTATAAAGAAGCAGGTTCTTGCTATTCCCTCCTGAGGGAAAACTGTATAGTAGGCTGGGTGTTTTATTGTTGTCTTTATCCTAGGGTTCCTCCATAGCTCCTAGATTGCGATGATATGGTGGGCTGTTGGGGTAATATCCTGGAAGAATGGAAGCATTACCCCCTTCGCACTTTTATTGACGTTATACTGTATGATTGAAAGGCGGCTTATACTTATCATTGGTTTCCTTCCATCTCTGTGTCTGCCTGCGGCGTGGTGGGTATTTCTACCTGTGTACGAGGTTTCTCCTGGTTCTCGGTCTCAAGTGCGTGTTGGGAGCTGTTGAGCCCTGGCTTTCGTTTCGTAGGTTCCTCCTCCCTTATCCTTTTCCGGGACCCTACCAGGGTCCATCCATCTTGTGTTGGTTTCTGGACTGCTTGAGGTTGTTGTCTATAGTTTCCTGGCGCTGCCAGCCGGGCTTGGGTTGCCCTGGTTTGGTGGGCCTTGCGCGCTGGGCATGAGTTGCTCCAGGCTGTGTGTTTTTGAGAGCAGTTTGCACACTGTGTTTCCTCCTTTCTGCACTCCCTCGTGTTATGGCTGCCTGCACATTAGCCGCACTTTTGTTCTTTCCTACAGTGGTAGAAATATGTCCATAGGCTTAGCAATTGAAGCATTGGGTTACTGTGAAGTTCGCGCTGTAGTACTCTGCTATGTGTAGGGCAAAGTTGCAAATGAGTCCTTTGGTAATGATCTGGTTGGCTACCTCAGGGTCTGTAGTACTGAGGATGATTGCAGAGTGTGTTTTCCCCTCTGGAAGTTTCTTCTTCAGCCATGCTAGCTTACTAATATGTAGGCCTGGGTGTAGGGATAGGTTTTGCTCCTGTAGGGTCTTAGTGGTCTGAGGGTTCGTAGCGTCAATTCCCTTGGTAGGGACATTGTGGACCAGTACTGAGTATAGTTGCTGATTTGGACGGACTTCTTTCCCGAGCATAGTAGTTCACTCCTGGTCCTGGAGAAGGGCTGTCCTTGTTTGTATATCCGGGATGAAGATCCGGATGTCCCCACTTGGGAGCTTTCTAGCTGCGAGTACTCTTTTATAGGCTAGACCTTTTCCTGCTTAGATCTTTTGGATAATAGTCTCGTTTGAAAGGTTTGCTAATTCCTGTCTGTTTGCTTCGTTTGGGAGGTGGAGGGTAATTTCCATGGTGGTAGGAGGGGTAGGAGGCTTTGGGGCTGCTTGAGCCGCGATATGTGCCTAGCTTGCAGTAGTAGATGTAGGTGCCGCCTGGATACGGCTGACTGTTTTCTGGATCTGTTTGACTTCTCTGAGGATATCCTTTAGGCCGGGTTCCTTGGCCGCTGCCTCCTGGTGGGTGATATGGTCCTGGAAGACTTCCTTGGCAGCACCGAGAAAATTTTTTATCTGGCTGTTGAGGGCTGAAGGTTTGCCAGCGATTGTCTGAAGGGCTTATAGGATGGCATCTGCTGTTTTCATAGTTCTCTGGACGTATTCTACGCTGATTTGGCCACGCTACGGGCTTTTAGGGGTCTGTTGTGGGTGGGTAGAGGTGGGTACTGGGGAGGGTTGTTTCGCCCTTTCCGCAGTCTCAATCTCAACCACCACATTACTGCGGCTGCTAGGAAGGCTATCGCTGGAATTTTGAGGCCTTGAAGAACCCCTAGGGGTCTTTTCTATAGCCGTAGCTTGAGGTCGGATTTTTGGTGCGTTCATTTTTTCTGATTACTACATTGCTTTTGCTTATACACGCGTTCTTTCTTTACTTTTTGCCGCACCATACACCTATCCCCACACACCTCATTTACCCTATTTATGCGTATTTCCGAAAATCCGATCATTACACGTATATAGCAGATCTCAGTAGCAATAATGAGAAAACAAGCGGCGTCTTCTTTCTCGCACCGTTTCACACATTCATTCTGAGACGTCTTGGGGATTAATACCACAAGCAATACCACAAGCGCCTCAGCAACCAAGCAATCAAGTCATTCATTCATCGATTCAGACCGATCAAGCGCGAATTCCATCAACCATCAATAATTATTAAAAGAAAGCCTCTTACGATTGAGTGTAGAGTAGAAGAACTAACTATCCATTTACTTAAGTCATTATCCTACCTCTTGCGCCATCACCTTTTCCTTTTTCTATCTCTTCCTAGCACTGGCTTATCCTGCTCTTGTGCCATCTCTTCTCGATCTTCCTCTTGCTCTCTTTGCAGCCTTATCTTCTCCCTTTCTCGCTCCCTCTCCTCCACCCGTCGCTCTATCTCTCGCTGCATCTCTCGCTGCATCTCTCGCTCCATCTCTCTCTTCATCTCCTCCCTCTCCTCCCTCTCTCGCTCTCTCTCTCGCGCTCTCTCTCGCTCCTTCTCCTCCATGTTTCTCTTTATCTCCTCCATTTGTAGCCTCATCTCCTCGATTTCCACCGTCGTCCATTCCCTCTTCTGTGTTGGTTCATGCAACAGAACACCACCATCTATGGTATCAGGAACAGGATCGTTGAAGCCGTAGAAGTCTGTATTG
>RKSS01001638.1:52611-66037 GCA_009829855.1 Neofusicoccum kwambonambiense
TAAACAGCATACATGGACTCCTAGGCATAGAAGGACGTAGCTCGATACGTTGCATGTCGTGGATCAGTCGCGCCTGGGATTCAACCAACTTTTCCGGTTGTATGGAGACTCCGGCAGCACCATAGACACAGACAAGGATATATAAAGACCCATCCCTCGTGTTGTGTAAGTTCTTCAACATCGACCATAGAGTGTCTTCCTCATATGACCTTTGAGCTTCATCGATAAGGTAGATCTTCCGAGCTTTAGGATTACAAGGACGGGATTCAGCATTCCGGCGCTGCCATCTTGTTGTCTCCTGCGCAAGGTATTCCTGATATGAGAGACTATTGCGGTCCTGTCTCGATTCCCACTCAATGTACACTGGCTCGAGGTCCAACTCATGATGAGTAATGCGATGGCCAAGTAGTTTCAGCAGCGTTGTTTTCCCAACCATAGGTGTTGCGCGAATGACTATGACGGCGCAGTCACGCGCGAGTTATAGGACGGAGGTAACTAGCTCGTCTCGCTCGGAGGGATAGTCGCAACGATGGTACCAATCGTCTTCGGGATGTGGCTCATGAACGAACATAGAGTGCCCGCACACGAGACAGGTGTCGACTAAATCCTTGAAGGTTCCGTCACGACAGGGGCAATCTCGGCAAGGCCAAAAAGCTTTCGTGATATTGCTGGGAATTGGGCTTGCCAAATAAGACTTGGTGGTTTCTTGAGCCGATTCCTTCTTGCTAGCGTCTTGAGGCAAGGTTTGGTTGCTGGAGTCTTGAGGCGAGGGTTGGTTGCTAGGGTCTTGAGATGGGGTTTTATCGCTGGGATCTTGAGCTGTGGGAGACTCCTTTAGTGTCCTCTGTGTAGAAGATTGAGCTCCATCAAGTTGGTAGAGCCGCTTCGGAGTGGCGGGGTCTGGAGATTTGAAGGGCTGTTTGATTGTCTTAGACGACTTGAAAGGAAGCTGTAACCCTTCAGCCTGTGCCGTAGATAGAAGACGGCTCTGAGATCTTGTCGTTACCGGCATTTTCTAGGTTAGGTAAAACTGTTGTAGTCACCTTAGTAGAGGAAATTTCTGTTCTTTAAAAAGTTGCAGCGTTCCTTTATTTGCCTACGTGAATAACGTACAGATAAAGGAGCGAAGTGTCTGGAAATCCCTGGTGCTGCAAACAGTAATAGATGGATGAAAGAAAAGTTCTATTATTACTTAAGATAAAGGAATTTATTAACTTCTAGTAAAAGGTATAGATAAAGAATATCTTGTTTGCTTAAAGGCGTGGATAATAGTGAAGTACTTTCTTTCACTACGTTGATAATTATTTATACACTGGCCGGTCTTGGCGAACTATAGGGATAAAGAACACCCTTTCATCACTTATGTGAGCTAAGACCATCCTAGAAACAGTTAGCTATGCGCGGTCCTAAATACACTCTTCGCAAAACTCTCCTTTTAGGCAACTATAAGAAAAAGAGAATCGAATAGGTAGGAATGGAAAAATATTGTGTCCCTCACCGAGGCAGTCCTTTTTCCACCAGGCCTACAACCCATAGCTTAGCTATAGCTGCACCTGTCGGCTACGCTCAACATCGCTACAGATAATATCTCTAATATAGCCCACACGGTGTGGTAGGCCACGCCTGCCCTATGCATTGAAGGTCGCGATGTCGGTTCGCTGGCTGAGATGAGTCGAACGGTGCGAGAAAGAAGACGCCGCTATCTCGTAAATTAAAGCTATCTAAGCTAACTATATACCACGCGTTCGGAAGATCACGGAAGCTATTGCATTAGCCTCAGTTATAATAAGAAGGTGAGCAGTAGTAGTAGTAGTAGTAGTAGTAGTAGTAGTAGTAGTAGTAGTAGTATTCATACACCCCGTCGGCCTCCTCGGGCCATAGGGACGAGATCGCTAAATCTACGCTAGACTACATTGGGATCCCAGTTCATCCAAGGCCCATACACTAAATAGAAGTCGCTATCCTTCTTAGAACGAGCGTGGTTGACATAGAAAAGACAGAAAGAAAAGAAAATAAGCGTTAAAGCCAAGACTGCTGAACATTAAAGGAGAGGTAGGGGGAGAATTGACTGCTTTAATCATTCGTGCTAGGCCTCATCGAGACTAATTCCCGAGTGTTGTTAGTCCCTGTATCAGAGTAACAACTAGCTGGTGGAAAGATGTATGATTGAGGAGCTAATAAAGTCCCCTAGTCCCTAGTTGTGATGAGCCTTCCGGTAGCTAAAGCGAAAGCTGCTGTTGCTTTAATCGCGCTCGTACTCGCTCGCCATTTATCTGGTGGTCCGTTCTTGTATTTCCCATTCGGTAGCTTCGTTCCTGACCAGCCTCCTAGCATGTACGTAAGGTCCCCGAATCTATCTCCAAGGGCGTTCTGTAGCCCTATCCGGATATCCATCCATCGTGGGCACCCGAGGAGGAAATGTTTGACTATCTCCTTCTCTACCCCACAGGCACATGCTGCTAACTAAGCCCGCTTCATTTTTATAGCGGTTCGTTATGGTTCGTATTAGATGTTCTTAGCTGGGAAATAACGAATTTTAGCCTCTGTCTTTGGGTGTACTCCATTTCCCTTTATTATCACCGCGTGCTCCGATAGTCTTTGCGGGATTCTTGTAAAGTGAATAAGCGTTGTCTTCCCGGCTTCGAATGTTTCACCGCTTACTACCTCCCATTCCTCTGCTCGGGGCACTATAGTGTCTTGAAGCTTTGCCACGTTCTCTTCCACCGAGAAGCTGGTTACCCAGGCACTGTAGTTGTCGACGAATGCAAATACTCCCTTATTCTTATTCGTGACTGACTGAACCAGGTCTACGTTGAAGAAAAGGAACAGGATTGGAGAGAGCGGATATCCTTGTGGCAGTCCTGCCTGTGGGAGGTCGATTACTTTAGATGTCTTTCCGTTAACTACCACTGATGCGCTTCTACCAGAGCAGAACGCATCAATCTATTTAATAAGAGTCTTAGGGATTCTCCGCTGACAGAGCCTCTCGAGAAGCACTTCCTTCGCCACACCATCTTAGGCGCCCTTAACGTCAAATGAGAGCAGCGATAGGACCTTCACTCGCGCCATACATCGTAAATACACTGCTGAAGGATCGTTGGCGCTTGTACGGTAGATTTCTGTTTCCGAGCCCCGAAATGGTTCTTTGGCAATAGAGAGTATTCTTCAGCCAAAGCAGATATCCTCTCCGCCACCACTGATTCGAGCGCTTTTCCTAGCGTCGAGAGTAGTGAGATCGGCCTATACGCTTGCGGGACCTCATAGCCTGGTTTCCCAGTCTTCCGTAATGGGATTATTTTTACCATGAGGCGAAGGGGCGAGAGAGGTAGGGAGGCCCCCCTCCTTGACCGTGCAGTGAAATTTAAATACACGTGACACCAAGGTGACCAAAATCCAACACACCCCCTTCGTATATTGCCTATTTAGGCAATGCACAGGGGCTGACAACACTCGGGAAAACGGTCTCGATAAGGTAAGTATGAAGGCATAAGGAAGCCAGTATCAACCCCTCCCCTACGCCCCACTCCTTTCTGTTTCATTGCCACACTCTATTTTTAAAACTTTTGGTCGCTTCTCCTTCTTTCGTCAATGCTCGGATAGGAAGAGCCGGGCAGTAACACTCATTTAGCGCATGGGCCTTGGATGAACCGGGATCCTAATGTAGTTTAGCGTCTTTATAGCGTCACCGTCCCTATGGCCCGCGGAGGCCGATGGGGTGTATAAATACTACTACTACTACTACTACTAGGCAATGCACGATAGTCATTGCTGCAAATGAAAAAAAAAAGCGAAAATATATTCTGGGAGCGATTGTGCTTGGATTTAAACTCGGAAACTCGAAATAGGGACCATATAAGGTCAAAAAGCGAACCTCATTTTCATCAAAAGCTGCGTGGTGCAGCTGGAAAACGTCGAAGCTAACGGCATCCGTCGACTGGCACTTCGCTGCTAATTAGCCAGGCTAGTTCCGCTAAGGCAACCTCTTGAACAGCGGGCATTGCGCCTTCAAAATGTGATGGAAATCAAGATCAGCCGTAACCTGATCTGCAACACTAACGTATCAAGTTCCGATGCATTCGTTGACGCATTGTCGTAACAATACTGTTTTGGTATTTATCATTAGTCTGAGGATTTTTCAAACACCTCTATTTAGGCGCAGATAGTCTTCAGCTACTCAAAGAATCAGTCATTCATTCACTCCAGGGCGACTGGTCAGGGTAAATGAATTCAACTCAACTCAACTCCATAACGGGACCTTATTATTAAGCACCTAATGTCAGACTATGTTACTGCCTCAGTGTAACGGTTGGTAGTTGATGTTGAGCAGAAGGCACGTGAGGAGGCGAAGGCGGTGACGTCACGCGCTTCCGCGGCTTCTTAGCGCTCGTTTGTACGTAGATTCTCGCACTTCGTGCGACCTCTCTGTAGCAGCATCGAGTCTCATTACACTCAGATGTCACTCATTTCTCGAATCTTCTCACGGAAACATGGAAGGCATCAATCATGCCCAACTTCCTCGGATCAACACTTCCTCGGATCTCTACACTTCCTCGGTTATGCTATGCTGTCATTCATGTATATAAGCAGACCTACTCACCTGTCCCTTAACGGGGTGGTTCCTCTTTCAAAACCTCCTTGAATCAACGGCGGTGTTCCGGGGGAGACGCGAGGAACCGTGAATGACAGGTTTTATGATAAAAATTAGATAGGAAGCGGAGGATCTCATTTGTCCAGCGAAAAGGTGGCTACTCCACCCGTCAACAAGCCCCACGGGAGGCAAGACTGGCTGTAAAGCTAGTACAGATAGACGTTAATGCAACAAACAAAAACAAAATCACCTGTCCCTTAAGAGACAGGCAGAATCTACACTCTTTTCTGACCTCATCACTCTTCAACCTCAAATCCAACAGCAACACTTCCGTTAATTCAGCTTACCGATATCGGGTCTGTCCTCTCCCGTCTCGATCGACCCACCGGCTTCTCAATCCGCCTTGAAGACAACAAGAACGCGGCCAAACTACTCGCCACACCCATGCGCGATTCCGCCACTGTAGGCCCTGCGCTAAGAGTGGCACATCGTCGGGCCGGTGCATATCTGGCAACCGAATTCTTGACTGGCATGATTGGCGTTGAAGAGTGTCCAATCGCGCACGTCCTTGACCATACAACCACCGGGTATCGGCTTCTACACGAACAGCAGACTACAATCGTGGCGCTTACACGGGCCGGAGAGCCTATGGCAAGCGGTGTGAACGACGTCTTTCCACTAGCCGTATTCGTCCATGCCAACGCTCCGGAGAACATCAGACTGCACCACTTGGAAGGCCAGGCCCAGGTGCTGCTGGTGGACTCAGTTGTCAATATCGACAATACAATCTTCAAATTCGTGGAAGCAATCCGCAAGCTCGACTATCACATCCGCATCGTCGTTGTAGCCGGTGTGGTCCAGGCACAATGCACTGCTCCGACTGGTGCATTTTACAAGATCCTTACCAGCGATGCAAACACCAGCCTTATTGGCCTTAGAAGCTCTAATACCAAGTTTACTGGTAGTGGCAGCACTGACACTGGGAATCGCCTGTTCAATACCACGTATCTTTCCTAGATTTTATTCGTTCCTCGGAGCAGATAAATCGAGCGGAAGCAGCTCTTGCATGAACAGGTCAACCAGCAGTCGTACTGACTTCGAAATGTTCAGTGAACCCCATATCTATAAGTCTAACGTTGACGTAGTATATTGCCAAGCACTAAGTCAAGCAAATAACGGTGATCAAACGGGATCTCTTAGCTAGCAATTAAGATTCGTTTTTTTTTTTTTTGGAAGTGCTTTCATAATCTTAGCAATGCGTACGCCAAACGTATTCGAAGTCGATAGTGGATGGTGAGCTTGCACGGCGCAACGGCATTGGGAAGGGTTGTTTCAGCTGCTACGGACGGTGGGAAGCAGAGCCTTCAACAAATAAAAGGTGTCGACCTATTGGAAATCACGTGTCCGTTAGTTGCTAGATTAGGTATAGTACCGTGTTTGAGGATGAGTCGGGCACCTCTCCTGCCCCCCCTCACACAGCATGCCAAGAATCGTACTACATTCTGCACCGCTTCAATTGTCAACAGCATATTAGCTTAGTCATTCATTCTGAGACGTCTTGGAGATTAACACCACGAGCGCCTTAAGAACCAAGCAATCAAGTCAGTCATTCATCCGATCAAGCGCGAATTTCA
Source organism: Neofusicoccum kwambonambiense (assembly GCA_009829855.1). Taxonomy (NCBI): domain Eukaryota; kingdom Fungi; phylum Ascomycota; class Dothideomycetes; order Botryosphaeriales; family Botryosphaeriaceae; genus Neofusicoccum; species Neofusicoccum kwambonambiense. Next base: position 58,834 of record RKSS01001638.1, read on the forward strand.
TCAATAAAGCTTTTCTTTATAGATATATCGCTGTTTGCAGCGCTAGTAATTTCTAGAAACTTGACTTCTTTATTAGAAACTTATTGCCGAAGATAAAACCAAGAAACGCTATTATATTTAAAGAATAAGAACGACTTTTACCCTTTCTACTAGACCACTCTACCTTTCTACTAACCACTCTACTATAGTTTCGTAAACGTGGAAAATGCCCGTAACTACTAGATCTCAGAGCCGTCTTCTATCTACGGCGCAAGTTGTAGAGCCACAGCTCTCTCTCGAACCGTCTAAGCCAGTCAAGCAACCCTTTAAAACTACAGAATCCGCTGCTTCGGAGCAGCTCTACCAACTTGATGGAGCTCGTCCTTCTATACAGACAACACGAAAGGAATCTCACATACCTCCTCGAGACTCTAGCGACGAAACCCCGCCTCATAAGCTTGGTGAAAAGGAACCGCTTCAGGCAATCACCAAGCCTCATTCGCCAAGCCCTATTCTCAGCAACGTTGTAGAAGGTTTTTGGCCTTGTCTACAGTGCTCTTGTCGTAAGGGGATCTTCGAAGATTTAGTGGACAGCTGTATCGCGTGCGGGAACTCTATGGACGATCACGAAGCACATCACAGCTACTCTTGGCACCATTGTTGCGACTATATCTGCGAGCGAAAAGAGCTAGTCACTTCTATTCTACAACAAGTGCGTAAGTACGGAGTTGTAGTTATTCGTGCAACGCCCCAAGTTGGAAAATCCACTCTGCTCAAACTACTGGGCCATCGCATCACCCATGAAGAGTTTGACCTAGACCCAGTATATTTAAATTGGGAAAAAAGAGAGAAGCGCAATGGTCTCCCATACAAGAATTGCCTTGCCCAGCAGGCGACAGAATGGAGAGAATTAAACCCCATAATTCACCCCCGCAACTCTAACGCCAAAACGATCTATCTTATCGACGAAGCTCAAGGCTCATATGAAGAAGAAGAACTTTGGTCATCCTTAAAGAACCACCACAACATAAGGAGCACGTCTTTGTTTGTGCTCGTCTGTGTCTATGGTGCCGCCGGAGTCTCCTATACACGCGATCCGAACATTGAATCTCAGGCACAACGAATGCATTCTCTATACCGCGTAGAGTTGCGTCCTTCTATACCTGGAAGTCCATGTATGCTCTTCCAGCGAGAGGAAGTAGACGTTATGGTCAAGAAATTCGCCATTTATCATAAATGCAAGCTCGGGAGCGGAGTCGTCGAATACATCTATAGCGCTACTGATGGTCACCCGGGTATGATTGGGCTGCTGCTATCGCATCTAGACAATTTTTCTTTTAGGGTAAGTCTTCTCGATATTATAATACCGGGTTTACTAAAAATTTAAAAGACCAGTATTCGTATACCTCAGACGTTGTCGCCAGAGTTTCTTCACAAATTAATCGTCCAGCATGAAGATAGCTTTGTCGAATGGCTTAGTCGCTGGGGCAGAGGGGTCTGGTCGCCCTGGTGCGAGGGTTACGTGGAAGATTGTCTTCAAGCGCCTCAGTATAGCCATCTTCGACTCCTGGACATAAAGAAAGCGCTACGCGAAGTCGCCATACAATCTCATGGGGGGCTAACTCGCCTACGCCAAGACTTTGACGCATTTGCGTTTTGCCATAAATGGGGCTTACTGCATACCGAACAGCCAATACTCGGGAGTAAGGAAACGAAGTTTACCTTTTCGTCTCCACTACATCGACGGGTCGCCTATCGCCGCCTTTTTCCTGGTCGAGAACCACACGCTACCTTGAAAAATCTAAGTCTCCAGCAGATTTGCACCAATGCGGTTGCTCGATTCAGCCCAAGTGCCCTCCAGGATTGCCGGTATTCCCAGTCCAACGGGAGCTGGGGCATACCAGAAGCTGCGTTCCAAGACGAGATGTATTCCTGTCTGAGCCTTGAGCTCCACTATCTCCCTATTCTATCTGAGTATTCTCATACCAAAGACGGCCGAATAGACTTCTACGTCTCGGACCGAAGGTGGGGGATCGAAGTGCTACAATGCGGGAGTAATACGGAAATCGCCAAGCATACCGCTCGATTCGCTACTTGCGGCAAGTATCAGATGTGGGATATTATGGACGACTACATTATTCTTAACTTCTGCCCTAGAGCTGCGCTTCGAGAGGTCGCAATCCAAGGTAAGCTTCCTTGCTATCTATTTTCTATCAAAGAGGTTTGCGTTAATATATAATACTAACTCGTATATATCAATTAGATGAGAAAATCCAATCGCATGTCTTTCATGTTGTCGTAGAACCCGACGAGTTGACTGCAGAAATTTATACGCACAACAAACAACTGCTTAAGGCTTGGTCATTAAGTGAAGGGAGACAAAGAATCAATACGGACGACCTCTACGACTTCAATGATCCAGTTTCTGATACAGGAAATTGTAGTACGCCGTTGCAAGATGAACCAACACAGAGAGAGGGGGCGATGATAGCGATAATAAAGGAGATGAAGCTACAGATGGAGCGACAGCAGGAGGAGATGAGGCTACAGATCGAGCGACAGCAGGAGGAGATGAGGCTACAGATTGAGCGAGAGGAGGACCAAGAGGAGATCATACAAGAGCAGGACAAGTTAGTGCCGGGGAAAAGTAGGAAAAGGAAAAGGCCAGTGTAGAGTTCTTGGAACTTATGCTAGTGCGCAGCTGTAAGGTAGAACTATGTTATGTTATCGACCTAAGACCTATAATCTATGGGAACAGCCCTCGTTCCCATTATTCCCACTCTTATTAGTTGTTGTCCAGCCGGTGCGCGGGCGGTCGGAGGAACGTGTCACGAACTGACATGAGGGCTTTCCTAATCGGGACAAATACCCCTTTCTCGCTTCTCCAAGAAACGCTACCTAACCAAGAAAGTCCTTCATCTTACTGTTACAACGGTGCTGACCGTGCTAGGTTTCAGTCGGTGTTGTACGGCCACTCGACCAACCTCTCATCGACTACCAGTCTACAAAAGGTACAGCAATGATCAGCCTGGTGCTAATCGCGCCCCAATAACTCTATATACAGAGGCATGTTCGTAACACTTACCAGGAAGGTGCGTCGCCTCGCTAAGAAAGTCCCTCGCCTTACTAGAAAGGCCTATTGTTGAACTTGAGAGTGAAGAGTTGTAAGGTCAGAAAAGAGTGTAGATTCTGCCTGTCTCTTGAGGGACAGGTTGTGACGATTCAGACCGTTAACATCTCACTTTCTAGGTAAGAAAGGAGTGTTAGCGCCAAGCTCTTCTACAGGTCGATAGGATTGAGCAGGTTGACCTGTAGAAGACTAAGCCTAATTGGGCTAAAGCACTTATCTGAGACAAGATGTCTAAGACACTAGGTTTGCTAAGAGCAAACACTTAGCGGGAACGTGCAGGAAAGGGCAGCCTGAGACCGGCTATTCGACTTCTAACTAGCACCTGGGCTGGATATATAAGTTCCCCCCTTCCTCCTCTATTCCTTTTCTTTTCTCTTTCTTTTCTCTAGCTTAGAAACTTTAGTCAATTTCGAGAATCTGACTTGTTCTTCTTGAGTCGTGACACAGGTGATTTTGTTTGTTTGTTGCATTAACGTCTATCTGTACTAGCTTTACAGCCAGTCTTGCCTCCCGTGGGGCTTGTTGACGGGTGGAGTAGCCACCTTTTCGCTGGACAAATGAGATCCTCCGCTTCCTATCTAATTTTTATCATAAAACCTGTCATTCACGGTTCCTCGCGTCTCCCCCGGAACACCGCCGTTGATTCAAGGAGGTTTTGAAAGAGGAACCACCCCGTTAAGGGACAGGTGAGTAGGTCTGCTTATATACATGAATGACAGCATAGCATAACCGAGGAAGTGTAGAGATCCGAGGAAGTGTTGATCCGAGGAAGTTGGGCATGATTGATGCCTTCCATGTTTCCGTGAGAAGATTCGAGAAATGAGTGATATCTGAGGTAGTAAGGAAATAGTCTGACAAACGCTTACTTCGCCAGCATTATTATCGACGAGTGGCACCTAGCGTACCGGCCCACCAACCAGCTGTGGACCAAGTTGAGTGCGCTTGAAACATTCAACAAAGCACACTAGTTGCCGGTGCAAGTCGACCAGCCCTTCACACTCTTTGTATCCGGAACTCCCATGCCGGCCGGCCCCGAGTCGCTGAAGAAGTTACCGGAACTAGACGTCTACAGCCCGCACGAGCCTTTGGGCGTAGAAGACTACCTATTCGACAAGTTAGAGCCTTACACCGAGGAGAATCTACAGCCTGAATTTTTGGACACAGTTATTAAGCTCTATCGTAAGGTGCTCAAGGGACGCGCTGATAACCGAGAGGGCGCTAAATACTCTCGTCGGCTTAAGCGGATTATATAAGGGATATCAATTGCCAGAAACCAGTACACAGCATGGTTGGACGGCGAGTTTGCCGTTGAGAGCCCCCTCCATAAACACTTCAAGATTACTTACCGCATCCCAAAGCAGTATAGGGACGACGTACTTCAGCTGGCCAAGAAAATCGAGAAGCGGAACCATGCCGCGCGTACCGAGGCCCTCGACTGCATTAAGAAGTCCGGGCGTCTCGGCGGTGCTGCAGGAGGAGCATGTAATTACTCAGGAGACCCGCTTTTTTTTGGCGCAGCTAGCATTCCCATACCTCGTTAAAGAGGCGCTGAACTGGCCAAACTTTAAGGGCACGCAGAAAGAATTGCTTGGGGAGGGCATGAATGCAGCGTTCACAAACAAGAATCTCTACAAGATGTGGAATCGGGGCCCGGAAGAGGATCGCTGCTACGGTACTAGGGAGGTTGACGACTCGCCACTCTCCCGGAACTTTTATGAGATGATGAACAGCTCAGCAAAGGTTTCCCGCTTGCTTGAGCTGATTGCGACATTTGGGTCAACCGAAAAGGTTGTTCTAGGCTCGTCGAACATGTTGGTCAACGCCGTCTTTGCCGAGATTTTGCGCTTCGAGTTTGGCTGCAACACCGTGGTTGTAATCAACGCCGACAGCCCACGGCTAGAGGCTGAGGTCAAGGACACGGATGCGCGCGCCTGGGCGCTCGAGCAACCCCGTACCGACAAATCGGTGCGCTTTATGGTGGTTGGTACGACAAAGGGAGCGGTAGGCCTAAATTTGGATAGCACGTTCCGGCTTATCTTCTTGGTTCCTGAGTTCTCTGAGGTGCGCGACTAGTAGTTTGCGTCCCGCCACTACCGCGTCTCCTAGCGAGAGCTTTGCTGTTATACTTACCGGCTAGTGACGGGTAGAGAGGTGTGCTCTGCTGAGGAGTATATGCTACTTGATATCTAGAGCTGGTAGAACGTTAGGGATGGGATCTGGGCGGACAACGCGAGGGGATTGGATGGGAAGCATGGCAGCGCGGGTCCGAGTCAGGAGCCGGAGTATGTTTATTTGGGTTTCGTGGCAAGTAGTTTGCAAAGGATCTTCGGGGCCTTTCTACTTGAATAGGTGTGGGAATTGAACAAAGGTCCTAGTTGTATGGCCGGCCGGACGCTGGGACTGTGTTTTTTCCCCATCGCTTTTGATGCCCGAACCAAAAATTTCGGCGCAGCCTGCTTGAGCCTGCTTGAACCTGCTTCAGTCTGCTTCAGGCGACTTTGGGTTTACGCTCGAATTTACTTGTAACGCCTGATTTCTTGCCGCTGCAGCAGGGCCAATCACGGTACTGCTTTGTCGACTGGGCGGCTGGCCTAACATGGGCCCTGTGTGCTGCACTGCCTTGTTGATGCCGTCGCCTGCCCAGCTTAGGTTTGACTCCTGTACTTTTTTTTATGCTGTAGCCGCCCTGGTCTGGGCGGGCTGGGCGTGCTCTTCTGCTGGCACACCGGACGCCCCAGCCCGGGAAAACCAGTACGCTGCTTGGCTTTGCCGTCGCTGCCTGCGCAAATTCAGCACGCCTAGCACACCATTCTGCAGTCGCGACGGCTGCGGGGCGCCGCTTTGTTTTAGCTGCCGCTATGGGGCAGCAGTACCGGCCTTTGGCAGCGAGCGTGATGGTGTCATCCAACTTAACTAGGATAGCGTGTGGTCACTGCGCGTAGCAGCTGGCGACGCCCCTCATACAGCTCGACGCCTGGAATACCATCCACGCCCGCGGCCTACACTCGCTCATCGCGTAGACAACCGCCAGAATTAGCTGCAGCCTGAGCCGCTCTGTGCCGCTATCACTGTAGTAGCTGCCGCCTCTTACTCCCTACGCGGCGGCCCTGCGCCACTGCGCGTCGCCTCGTCCTAATAACCCTCGGCGAGTTGAGCTCCACCGTCGCGCCTCTAAAAGCCTACTCAAACTCGCCGCCGCTAACCGCACCAATAAAAGATCCCTAGTTTAACACGTCGCCTCGGCCCGCTAGCACATTCCGCCATCTATCGAAGATTAGCCCAGCTGCTACGGATCATACGGCAATCATGGTAGTCACCATTCCGGCGTCCGAGCTCGCGCGAGCAGCCCTTTACGGTACTAAAGTTCTTAGAGAACAGATGAAGACGCTTCACATAATCGATGATGTCCAATAGAAGGCGCTAACAAGCGACCGGCGGGTCACTAAAGCCATTCATAAAAGTTCTATGAACCTGAAGCTGGAGGAGAAGAAGGAGTCCGTTATAGAAGCGGTACGCGAGGTGGCGTCACGCCACTAGCCTGCCTATTCCGAGCTCGTAGACCTCGCACAGCGTAACAAGAAGTACGGTAGTTGGCTAAAGAAAGCCCTTGCGTCAATTGCAAAAAGCGCGCGCGATAAGGTCACCGTCTGGCAGTCGGGAGAGAAAGACACCGCAAAACGGATGAAAGGGAGTGACAAGAAAGAGAAGTAGAAGTAGGGATATACGTAGTAGACTGAACAGCGCCGTACCATCGTAGGAGCCGAAAGTCGCCACCAGAAGCGCTCCAACTCTGCTGCTAAGAGCTCTAGGGAGAGCAGCGATGCAGATAGCAGCGAGCAGGAGGGCTTCAACCTCTATTCAATGTGACAATCGCCAGACGATTCGTCTACTTGAAGAAAAAGCCAGCAAGCTCATCACCAAACTTCGGCGTGTGGATATTCACAACCATTGGCTACGCCAGGAGCTCCAACATGGCCGAATCAGACTTCACTGGTCAGCATCTGCCAAAACCTCAGCAGACGGCTTAACTAAGCCATTGCCTAAGCAGGCACACACTCACTTCATCTCACAACTAAATTTGGCAGTTCCCCCCTT
>RKSS01000391.1:0-12241 GCA_009829855.1 Neofusicoccum kwambonambiense
GGGGGGGGTGAAGTTGCGACGCGTCAGGGCTTTTTGGCCGACACTGCTCCGCGACGAGGGGTTGGTGAGCCAGCCTATGTACGGCGATCTGACTCAAAGTCTCCGGTGGGCTCGTGTGGCTTGCTCTGGCAGATGGACCTGTCATCATCAGCGCAATAAGATAGAGTGAGAGGTTCGCGTCTGCGACAAGCATCAGAGGAAGAACCGGCGCCTAGCGGCGAATATGTTGATGTGATGGCAGGGCCGGCAGCGCACGGTGTGAAGCAGACTCAAAAGATCCAGGAGCATGTGTCGCGTTGCGGATGCGCGGGCGTGGCTCTCGGGAGCTGGCTCACCGCGTCGCGGGAGGCCTTCTGCGGGACACCCAGCGGGTCAAGCTTTAAAGGCATCGGAGAGAAGCACAGTGCTGAGTACCTTCAAGCGGCCGCGTCACTCAGGCGAATCACTCGGTAGCCGGCGACGGCGGAAAGAGCTTGCCTGCATGGGCAGTGGTGATGCGACGTCAGCGGTCGAACAAGACGGAAATGGGGAGAGGATTCGCATGACTCCGGACGGCGAGTGGCAAAGGGGCGGGAGGCGGATCCGAGGTTCACCGTGTCAATGACAAAAGCATCGTCGGCCGTAGGCTGGCTGATGTCATGAAGGACATGCTGGTCGAAGAAGATCTGGATAGGCAGAAAGGTAGCTCAGCGCGGCGAGTCGGCCGAGCGAGAGCGGCACCGCAACAAGCGGTCGTGCCAGCGCCAGCAGGCGAACACCGAGGGCAGCGTCGTCGCTATGACAGGAGCACCCACCAAGGTAAGGCGAAGCGCAGATGAGCTCGTCCGCAGGGGAGAGCAAGATCAACACCAAGCAAGCAGAAGGAGTGCAACACCAGGGTTTGGGTGACGATAGGCGCAAGCAACTGCATAAGTGAAGATTTGCCACGAGGCAGGCATGCGAGCATCAACACCAATGCTTGCTCCCGCGACGGCTACCATCTGCAGCAACGACAAAGGTAGGTACTGGGACCTAAGACACAATTACAGCGAAATGACACTGCAGACAAGTCGCACTTCTCTTCCTTGAGGTCCTGCGCATGGCAGGACTGACAACGAAAAAAAGTTACAACGCCAACTGCTTTGAAGGCGAGGGGAGCTTAGACACCTTCCAGTGTTTTGTTATTTTCTGGGTCCAGCAAGGTTATTACTGTCGTGCGGAATGGTTGGACGGAGTGGCACTTACCTGGCGCCCAGCCGCACGAAACTGCAACTGGACGCTTTATTCTTCTTAGTTTATTCTCTGGCAGTGCCATGAGAAAAGGGACTAAGTGGATGGGGAGGAAAAGAGGAGGAGTGAACGGAGGCGCGGGGTTTTTATAATGGAGCCGAGAGGGTCTGGGTGATTGTAGCAACCGACACTAGACCAATCTGGACATCAGATATTCCGAAAATGGCTGCAGCGCACTGGTGAATGACCTCGTTTCGGTTATGTAATCGATCGGCTGTGCCTCCCGAAAGGTTTCCCTGAGCGGCGGAGAATTGCGGTGGCTGGAATCGCTGGTGTCGAGGTGAGCCAGCGCGCCGTGATACTGCTGGAGCAGATCCTGGGCACAAATTGGGTCCTGGTGGCGTTGACAGCCCATGCGCTGAGCTGGTAGATAAATCTGGGTTCTTTTTTGCCTTCTTCATGGACTAGACGAAAGAGATTTGAGGGCAGCTCCTCAGCCTGGCATTTTGTGTCTTCAATTGTGCCTTTGGATTCGCCCCAACTCGCTCAGCTGGTATGGCTTTCTTCGAAGAGCTGGAGGATCGATGTGCTAGAGTTGAACTTCCCAGCGGTTGCCAGGAGTACCTCGTTATCCTGGCCATACCCACAGGGTGGCCTGCGTTATTGACCTCCCAAAACATCAAGAACCGCGCAATGAGCAACATGGGCTCACAGATCGGAGTTGTCATCGGTGAAAAACTAGTGAGGAGAACAACTTCCATTACTATATAACACTAGAGAAACTGCGAAGAGATGTATGCGCCATTGTTTCAGACGTAGCGCTTCAACTTGTGCGCCGGTCCAAACCTGATGCACCGCATAGGCCCGCTTGGGGATGCCATATGCAGCTTTGCTCTAGCCCATGAATAGAATGTCAACAAGAATCGAGGTCTCGAGACACAAGTGCAGTGATGGGCGGAAGACTGAGGGGGAAACGAGCTAAGCAAGAATGAAAGAGTAACGTTTGAAAGGAGTCGGCTCTTTGAGATGATGTAGCGGGAGAGGATAGTGGTCAAGGTTACAGCTGCATAAATGATTGAGAAAACGAGTAGGGTGCCGAACGATACTGGTGATATAGTGCGTTTTACCTGGTCCTTCTAGGTCAAGGATTTTTTTTTTAGCGTACTGAGCAAATGAGTCTGCGGAAGGGGAGAAGGATTCCATGAGTAGACGAACGAGTGGCTCCAGAAAGATGATGATGAATATTTGGCTGAATGTACGGATGTTGGTAACCAGCAAGCTTTTACTTGGATGCTGCAGGCTGTTTGACATCCGGGTTACTCTCCCCCATTACAAAGCTCCATCGCAACACAGGCTGGCTTCCTAAGAAACCTTCCAGGTTGGAAAGAGGATCGTTTGGGGAATATTGTGAAGGACATACGAAAGGAGCAATGGACGGGCACTAACGGGAGTGAAATATAAAGAGGATGTGGCAGAAGAAACGCGAAAACGAGGGGGAGAAGACGGAAGGGAGGATTAGAAGTGTAGGAAATGATGCTTTGTCCGGTATCTCTTAGACGGGAAGCCAATGACTTGCGCCAGCCCGTTAATCTAGATCCGTTGTTGATCTACCCCAGTGTGCAGACTCTACAGCGACATGGATCGGCTTCCAAAGAAACGCGAGTGGTCGAAGAGTGGCGTGCTTGGGGAGGGAAGATTCAGAAAGGCCGGGAAAGAGTGCTTGGAGGGAAGGGGGGAGACAGGGAAAGACTGTTTCATTTCAGTCCGTTGGAAATGTCCGGCAGTAACTGTACGGAGTCGATTAAACCTCGCAACGCTCCGTTTTCTCCAACCGGTTCATTGATTGATCTTGCCCAACAATGAGATTGCAACAAACATAGGCAGACTTCGAAGAAATCCTGGTTGGAGCAATGGGAATGAGTTATTGAGGGCGGAATGAGAAATGAAATCTCTGGGTGACCTTCGGTCCGTTTTGTCGTTCAGTAGCGTCCATCGGCCATCAAATCTCATGATTTGTCGTTATGGCGATCATGGAGAATGAAATGCAGGAGTGCAAGCCGCTGCTGGAAAGCATGAGCAGAGTAAAGAATGAAAGGTGCGAGTGGGTGAGAAAGTGTTGAATGAGAAGGTGACAGAAGGGAAAAATGAAATGAGTTTGTAGGTCTTTGTCAGCTCAGTTCTTCTCAGACGTGCTATAACTTGAGCAGCCTGTAGTTTATGAGCTTTTCCATAGGAATCTTGATCTTGCCCTTTGTGTAGTTTTTACTCTCTCTTTGATTACGCGCAGGCACAAGGTCGCTCTCCGAGGAGAACAAACCGCCAGAGCGTGCTTCGAGCGGGCAGCGAGAAAGGGTAAAAATACGGTGAAGGCAATATGAAAAGGAAGAAAGAAAGGCATTGATGAGATGTCGCGAAGGAAACGAACCATGCAACCACTGCGACGGCGAAAAGAGGTCCCTGCTCCATCACCGGGCCAGGCTGCACGGCCTAAGAGCTTCGCTGTTGCTCTGCTCACGATGTTATCCACGCTGCTCGAGCCTCAGAGCAGTGTAGTATAGTTTTGGCGAAAATACATATCGTGTGGAGGAGTGGATGACAAGCAGAGGGGAGGGGAAACTGAATGGTGAGGGGAGGGTCATGTTGGTACACCTGTTTCAGTTTGTCAGACCGAGGTTGAAAAAAGGGTGGAAGATCTGAAGAATGAAAAGAAGAACGAAACACAAGGATGTGACGCCGCGTGACAGATCCGAGAGAAGGACAAGGCGAAGTGAAGGAGCAGCGCGAGGGAGCCGGGGCAGTATTACTCACACCGTCCGCGCTGACGGTAGTCGGAAGAGGTGAGGCTGTGCAGTCTGGAGAATGAGGGCACCAAGGTGGTGCGCCGCCAGGCTGTTGATGAGCTCAACGGCGCTGCATTCATCGTTCTGCGGGGTGGCGGGGTTGGATGAGGAGGCGAGACACAATGGCCCGGAGGTACGGTTGCCTCGGAGCCTTAGCGGTAGATGAAGTGAAACTCATCGCAGCTGCACAGTCCAAGTTGATGTTAGCAATGAGCTTCATTGGGGTTCAGGAAGAACATGACGAGGATGAAGGCCTTCAGAGCAGTAACTGACATGGGGTCATATCACCGCAGCCAACCAGACACGAGGTCCCGCGGACTTCAGCCCGAGGCTTCAAGGAACGGGACCAGAGGTTCGCATCGCAATGAAACCATCCGACAGCTGGAAGCTGTTGACTGAGGCTTTGATCTCCAGCTTACTTTTGTAATCATGAGGCAGGCAGGAGTGGGAAGTGAAGGTGAGGGAGCCGCCGCGCCAAAACGTGAGGTAGATAGTTAGTACTTACTGTGAATGCGAACAAGGGAGAGTATGGAAGGTCGCACAGGGACGGTGAGACTGGTGCGCCGTAGAGAGGAGGGAAGGCGGAGTGTTGTGGAGAGGAGGAAGAGTGTGCGGAAGATCTGGATGGAGCCCTTTTATGTGCGCAGCTAAGCGAGCTGATCACGGCGGCGTTCTGCTACATGGAGTCTGTTTTACCGGAAAGGGAGAATAGTGAGCGCAGGCGCGGCGCGCTGCTGGCAAAGGTGCGGGCGAAGCGCATGGAAGCTGGGCGGCCCCGCGACGGCCATGGCGCAGAGAGCTCATGGCCGTGCCGCAACAGCTCACAGATCTCACTTCAGACATCGACAGTGGCATTCAGCCGTATCTTAAGGTAAACACCTGCACTGCTGATGCAGCTCCCAATGTCAAGGTGTGTTACTGTCGAGCTGCGCCGTCTTCTCACGCCTGGTTGACCTCAGAAGCCATATGCAGGCCACATGAGGTCGTCTCGCGCGAATCGTTCCTTTAGTTTGTGCGACAAAAGTAGCGGAGCGTCGCTTTGCGCCAGTGTCTGCGATTCCATTCTTCAAAGCAGCGAGGCCCAGATCTTCCAGCGCTACACTGCGACGATCCATCTCACCGCGTGCTCACCTTGCGCGAAGAACGCGCCATGCCCTGTATCATACCTCAAGCGGCCTGAGCAATTTTACCACTAAGATACTGAGCGCAGATGATGTGGGGCTGGAAGCAAGCAAGCAGGTCTGCTGAACTTCCACTCTTTGAGTCTCTGTAAGAATGGTCTGGCACGGAAGCGTCACACCGGACATGAATGGCAGGCTCAAGGAGAGATAGCGAGAATGAATTGATGCTAAGTTGAATGTAGGGCGTCTTAATCGCGGCAATCGATCCCTTCACCAAGGCCGAAAGGACACGCCCGTCAATCTAGCCTACCTGGAGCGCGTCGAAGCTATTCTCAGCAGGAACACTCTAGCGAGGTGGCATGTTTGCTTTGATTAAATGTAGATGTTAGGTTGGAAGCGATGGGAAGAAGAGTGAAGGCTTTATACTTAGAGCAAGTGGCTCGCGAATTCGCTAAGCCAGATTTAGCAGGACGCCGCAATTATGCGCGCAAAGCTGCGGCTACAACGCTACAGCGACGTTGAGGCGACTCTACGCATGATGCTGCTCCAGTGTGTGGAGAGCGGCTACAGTACGACAGTAGTCACCTTGCGCAAAACTCCGCCGTGAGCCCAGACTGGACAGGCACTTGCGCGAAACGCTTCGCGAGGCACAGCTTACTTTGAAGGTGGTTTGAAGCTCATTGGTGGGTGTGGACACATCCTAAGGTATTCTCATTCACCAACCCTCGTCTAGTCGCTAGGTAATATAAACAAGATCAGCTCCAGGCAGTTCACCGTCTCCCACTTCAGTGAACACGGTTGCTGACGGCCAGACCTCTCACCCACCTGATCTCATGGACATGGTCTCTCATGCGCCACACAAGATTTTTTGCCTCTCCCCGGATGATCTGCCAGGCTGCGATAGTACTCCAAAGCCCAGATGGTGGAACATTGAACCGCACATCAGCCCATAGAACTTGGACCGGTGGCAAGTTAGGTTGTCACTAATCACTGTTGGCGGTTTCAATGCAAAGCAGATCTTTGATATTCCAACTCGCATTCCGTCTCCGCCAATGAAAGATTCCACTTCATCCTACTCGTCAAATCTCTCTAATCCAGCATTGAGCAATGAAGAAATCCGCAAAATGAAGCAGCTATACCCAGGGTTCCATGCGTAGTGCATATCAAGAATCGGAGGGCCGTAAAAGATATCTTCTTGGCAACAAAGCCGCGAGTGCGGAGGAAAGCAGAGCAGGCGAGTACAGCGTAGCGCTGGAATGCCACAGATCCGAAATCAAGATTACTTCGCATGAAGTCGAAGTCTAAAGATCCAACGCCGCACACAACACTAGCAGCATATGGACAGAAGAACAGGAAGCATCAGAGGAAATCTTTGATGTCCCATTCTGGAAGCTAAAAGAAGGCACGACCACGCGGGGAAGTGGCAAACATGCAGGGAGGCAGAGATTATGCAGGTTGGAATCACAATTATTCCAGTTTTCTGCTTCCCATATACCGGCAATGGGGCGGCAGGCATAACAGTGAAAGTTATGAAGGCAATACCGACTGCCTCGTTGAGCGCTCCATGAATGTGAAGCTCCAAAGAACTCCCCAACAAGACCTTGAAGTACGAGGGAGTCTCAGATGAAGAGTTCCCGTTAATTGGACATAGTTCAGTTGCTGCAAGCGACCAATATGCGTTGACATAGCGCATAGTTCGACGAGACACGCAAGTCGTGGCTTGCAGCAAGCCCAAGCTCCCTAGATCATGGCGTCCCAGGCGCAGCAGTGTTTTCACTTCCTCCTCTCAACAAAATAGTGCGTTGGGGGTAGGTCGGCCGCGGAGACACTCTGTGAGGGCGCAGTGGAGGCTCGCTGAAATGGGTATAGTGGGAAAGGTGCGCGGCACCAAGCCGCGCCCAACTGTCGTCCACATTCTCTTTTCCTCCACCCCACTACCGTCGAACCCTCCTTCGACCCCCGTCGCTCATCGTCACACCACTCCCTCAGCATCGCCTCGTGCGGGTTGAACGCCACTATTTTGTTCGACGGTATGCCGCCCTATAAGCTCAACAAGCAGGATCTTCCTGATCCACGCTTAACGCTCGACCCCGACGGCGTCATGGACAAATCTCAAGGTCACGACCAGGTGCGCAAAATCATATCTTCACTCCAGGCCAGCCATGGCTGACTCACACCAGGCTGCGCCGGCGATGGTTTCCACCTCAGAGCTGAACAACGCTCCGGCTACCGCGTCGAGCATCATCAACCAACCTGCTGATCAGCAAGAGATCTCACCGAACAGACACAGTGCCTTGGGAAAGTCTCACGCTGCTAGCGCGTACACCGCGTATCTCAACACCGCTGCGGCGCAGTGGAAGCACAACTATGAGGACCGCTCTCCGGAGCAAAAAGCCCGCGACGTCGAGCACAAGCGCCAGATTGACAAAATCGCCGTGAAGCAACGCAAGACAGCTTTTGGTGGAAATAAGATCGACTTCGGCCCTGCAAAGCCCAAGAAGACGAAGGATAAGCCAAAGACTAAGCTGTCCCAGCCATCCACGGCGAGCTATATCGCCGACGTGCCTGATGAGACTCTTGACGATGACCTTAGAGATCCTGAACTTTACTGGGCTATCCGTGAGAGTCTCGCTGTGGGAAACACGGCTTGCGACGACACCCGTCCCATTTCCAGAGAATTCGCCTTCCCTCAGCAGCGTGGATTTACCAACGATGGCACGCGTAGCAAGTACTTCCCTGAGCAGGAGAGCACTCAAGGCAACGACGACATGGATGTCTCCATGGCTGACTCCGTGGCCTCTCTCACCGATGACACTTCCCCAGCGGTTTGGATCTATGACAGCAACGCGGAGCATGACCATCCCAGCCCCTTCCTTCGTCCTTTCGAGAAGGATATGATCATGGATACCAGCAGTCACGGCTCTGCCTCTGGAATCGTTGGTGAGAACCCAATCACGAACCTCAACTTCTCTCCCGAGGAAACCGACAATGCCGTCGATTATGCTCAGAGGACCAGCGATCATCAAATGACGGACGATGCCTCCACCCCGGCTCCTACTATCCGCTACATCACTCCCGAGTTCAAGAAGCCGCCTCCGCCGCGGGCCAGGGCCCGCCGCATTCCGTGGACCGACCGTGAGAAGCAGGCCTGTAAGCTTGCCATGGAGTGGGCTCTCATTAAGTGCCGCCAAGTCAAGGTCGAGGAGCGCTGGGACCACATGTCCCACTATCTCGCCGAGACATTCAAGGTACACCGCACCGGCGCCGCCATCAAGGACCAGTGGAACCGCTACCTGCGCGAGGAGTACAACATGGACGAGCGCATCCGCAAGAAGCCCGACCGCATGGTCACCTGCGCCCAGCCGTCCAAGGCTGGCGACAAGCGCAAGCTCCAGCTGCTCGAGGAGAGCCCCAGTGACCGAGCCAGCCCTTCCACCAGCAGCCAGAAGACGTTCCCCGCAGCCAAGGTCCCCAAGCTCGGTTCCCAAGCCACGCCCAAGGATGTCACCATGGACACCACTCCGCAGGCTTCTTCCACCTCGACCAGTGCCAAGTCCAAGGCCCAGGACAAGCGCCTCTCCCTCACCACGCCATCCGCCCTCTCCCGCAGCGCCACGAGCACCGAAACGCCCAGCCCCGACCCCCAGCGCATCCGCGTCCAGCTCCTCGCCGCCGGCCAGAAGGTCATCGACACCTTCCTTACCACCACCGGCAAGCCCATCCCGTCCAACGTCCAGGACATCCTGCAGGCCCTGGTCGCCGCGTTTGTGCCCAACCTCTTTGGTCGCAGCCACTTTGTGGAAGCCGAGCCGTACGCGGCCCCCGCCGCTACGCCGCTGTTGCGCGTCTCTGGCAACGGCAGCCGCGCCGGCGGGAGGGGCTCGTACAAGAACGTCGGCGGCGTTCTCGTGGATGAGGACGGGCTGCCTGTTAGCGCGACGCGCGCTGCTGCTGCGAAGAAGGGCGGCGTTGTTCGTGCTTCGTTGAGGGATGGCTATATTGGTAGGGGAAAGAGCTTCTTGTACGAGTAGGCGGCTGCGGTTGCGGGCTCGGTTGGGTCGTTTTGGCATGGACGTCCTGCAACTTCTATTGCGTGCTTGTGCGGTAGAGTTGGTTCTACTCCTCCGATGCGTGATTCGGGGAGGCTTTGTTCATAGTCAAGTTTGACAATGGCTTTCTTTGTTTGACAGAACAAAGGTTGGGCGGTTCCTTAGATTGGGCCATGATCCTTCAGGTTGCTGGAATCTAGTGGGTTCCCTCTTCTCCTCGGTCAATCTTCACTCTTTTGATCTGAACCGGGTTCATTTGATTATCTTCACTCTTCGGTTCGGCGGATTCTCAAAGGGTCTCATGGACTTCTTCGACTTTTCGGTTCTACTTTCAGGGCAAAGTTAAAGACTGGTTAGAGAAATAGACATGGCCATCCTCCGTTATTGTTTCAATTAATTTGTGATTCAGCTTGCTATCAGCCACCTGTCTACGTCTCACTGCTAAAACCTCTCCGTCACGCTACAGATAACACCAAGCCCTCGCAGGTTTCTTCGAACAGCCCCAAACAGACTCCTCAATCATCCATGAATCGGAACGCCTCCTCTTTGCCCACCACTTTGCAAAATGCCGCAAACTTCTCGCCCAATTTTCTCAACTGATCCACCATTTCCTCACCACACTCCATCACCAACTCCACCTTCCCAAGCCTCGGCAAGATATAGCCACGCACCGCAAGAGACTCCCCCAGAAGCGGCAGCACGTCCGCCGGCCTCCCCAACCCCCACAGCGCACGCCGCGGGGAATTTCCCAACCGCAACACCTCCAATCCCTACGGCAAGACGTCAGCCAGCGGCACCGTAGCGCCCGGATACCAGCTGAGCAGCACAACGACCGGAACCGCCAGTCACCGCAACGCGCCCAGATGCCGCAGATCGCCAACACGACGCCTGACGCCATACACGCCATCGAGCGCCCCACCCCAGCAACCCAGATCGGCATCCAACCGCCCCAGAGCGGGTAGCAACCCTCCCAGCCCGCCCAGCCCCGCGCAATCCGCATCCATCCGCGTCTGCATCTCGAAGCCGAGCACGAGTCCCGCGACCGCCGGCGTGCGGACGACCATGCAGCGATCTGGCTGCAGCGCCGACACTGCGCGCCCGTCCCCATCCCCACCCTCCGCCTCGTCCTCCACCGCGCCGCAGCGCCGGCATCGCAACGCAGCCGCCTCCACCGAGCAGCCGGGCCGCCGCGATGCGGGTCGTCGGCGCCGCGACGAGCTCGGCCAGGAGGGCGTGGCTACGAAGGTAGCGCGGGGCAGGGGGAGGTCGTGGACGCGTATGATGGGGTTGGCGAGGGCGAAGTGCGCGAGCGGGGGGCGGAGCGGTGGGAGGGTGAGGACGGGGGCATCGGGGTTGCTGCGATTTCCCCCGGGGGGGCGTGCAGTGCGGATAGGGCGAGAGGTGGGGGGACGGGTGTGGAGATAGCTGCTGCTGGTGGTGGAGCGTTCGTCCGGGATGAAGCGGAGGGTGTGGATCAGGTCAAGATGCGTCACTTCGTCTTGCCGCGCGCTGTGTGATCACTGGGAAGCGGCCCGTAAGTACAGAGAAGGGGGTTTTCAGCACGATGAACCTGCTTTGAGCCTGACCCGAGCCTGCTCCTGCAGCCCAGTGCTGTCTTTTTCCGGTCATGCCTCTCACGCTGGGCCTGAATGGGACAAATGATGTCGTTCGCAGTCACTTGACCCCCATACAGCAGCCCCGGCTGCTCATCGAGGCTTAGCGCGTGCTGATCCCTCCATCAGCCCTCAGCATATTTACTTTGCTTGCCCGAATAGGCAGACATGGGACGCTGACTTAATCCTCGCTTGCTGATTCAAACCTCGCTAATGGGTTCGGGGTGCCTATATAAACCCCTTCGCCCGCGACCCCAGCCCGTCTTTTCTTCTTCAGCTCTCTCTCTTTGCCTTTTGGCTTAGATCAAGTGCAGTAACTGTTCTTCTTAGTTTAATCTCTAGGATGTACCTACGGGTACCTAGTGATTAAACCAGTTTTTGGAAACTGTGCTGGTGGTCCCTGAGCATCGCTCATACTCCGGCTCACAGTGTCGCCAGTATTGCACTATCACTGGCTGACGCAACCACCTTTGGTGACATCGCTCTTTTTCGTTGGATGACTTGACATGCTCAAGTGTCTGAGGAAGAAGATATTCTCTCTACTTTACCTTCCATGCCTGCATTATCCTGCTCAATGATGGCGCTTCTATGCCTGGTCTGCGCCATTCCTCCGCTCCCAAAATTCACGTTGTGGTTCAAGATGCTCACAATGCCTCGATGATATTGGTGCTGCTTGCATTGATGCCGACCACAGGCTCACACGCGTGTGTCGCCACGACAGCGGCCACCGCCACACGCCTGAATGTCTTAGTGGTTTCGACGGTCGCAGTCACCGTCGCTATCCACTAAGGCGGGGTGATCTAAGACCAGCTATTCATTCTGCTTGCCCATGGAATACCTACGTCAACTGTGCGCGCCCTGCAACCGCACGTTCGGCGCTGCACAATAATGCATTTAGCTCACGACCCGAGACACTATCGCTGGGAACTGACAACCGCGCAGGTTCCGTACGGCAGCAATCTACGAAGGTAGGACACGCTAGACACTAACGAGCTACGGTGTGTCCGCTAGCTTCCACGCCCTGACTAGCACTCTGATCCCTGCGCACCCTAGCTCATCTGGTGTCCTGGCACTACCTCCCTCTACAGCCTACACTGCACTCAGCGCCATCACCTCCGCCGCCGAGGTCCTCCCTTCCCGAACCCAAATCTCCCACCACGCCCTCGTCCTCCCAGCCCTCCCACCATCACCTCCCCTCGCCCCAGCCCTCCGCCAGTATACCCGCACGGACCCAACCCCCCACCACGACGATCCGAGCCCCCTCGGCGTCCGATCCCGGTGGGTCCGGGCGCGCGCGCTCGACCCGTGCAGCAGGCCCGGAAGCCGCTCCGGACGCGCGATCGCGGCGACGGGGGCGCGCTGAGGCCACCTGCCGTTGCGAGTTAGGCGGGCCGCTCCGCGCAGGGGGG
>RKSS01001640.1:904-11287 GCA_009829855.1 Neofusicoccum kwambonambiense
GGAAAGAGGGGGCGATTGGATGGAAATGGCGTACCTGGAATGCCAACTGTATCTTGTAAAGGTTCTAGAGACGGGCCAACTATCGTCGTTCAATTGCGGAAATGTCATGAGAACCATGCTAAGATGAGGTCTGGATAAGGTCCGGCGGTGCGACGCGGAGACGAACGCGCGGACGCCTCATCGAGCAATCACGTGCACGTGTCGTGCTGCCACTTGCCTCTTCTGAACAGACTTCGTCATGGTGCTCGAGTAATTCTGTCCAATCAGAACACTTGCATGCTAGTACTATAGCGAGCAGTCCTCTCCAATGCGATCATGCACCACGCTTGCTCGTTGCATAGTAAACCTTGGCCGTCGAAGGCCGTGCCCTAAACTCCGGTAATATAATCCCTTCCGCAGCCACCAAAGCGCCTTTGCCAGCCGATAATCAGGGTATCGTGAAATGAAACCGTGTCCCAAGGCCGTTCATTAGTCGTCAGCGCCGTTCCATTTCATGCCCTCCACTTGTCGTGCAGCCTTTAAGCCTTCTCTCTGACCCGTCCCTCCTTGACTACGCCGACGCTGACACCAGCATCGCCTGCCATCCAGCCGGGCATCTTCTCTCCATCCACGATTCCTTGCTCGACCAATTGCCTCACGCCGGCAAAAACGTGCGAGCCTTGGAAACTGAGGTGCACATCAGGCGTCCATGGCTCCTCACTAGCCTCGGCTTGCACGCTTGTAGGCGGGAACGGATCCTCCATACGTACGTCCAGGCGCTCCAGACCTTTGCCGTCGTCTTCCTTGCCTGAAGGGCCAAATCTGGCCTCTGCGACTTGCTTTCTCCTCTTCGATGCGGCATCATCTTTTGATCCCCGACTTCTCTTCCCGCCACCGACTGGGCCACCACTGAAGACACCTTGTTCCGTCGTCCCCTCTTGTTCAGCACCCGCCTGGGAATCCGAAGAGCGCCTGTTACGATTGCTCACTATATCATAGTCGAGTGTGTCATGACCAAAACTGTTCTCAGCGAATATCGACCAGCCTGCCGGTGCAGCGTTGCTGCGTCCCGGACCGCGCAGAGAGAGGAGCGTCGAAAGGGAGCGTGAAGAGAGGGATGTGGTAGTCAAGGCATAACGGCTGTGAGGACGTGAGAGAGCTTTCGGGACGGCCTGACTGTGTAAGCTGCAAGCTCGCGCACAATATAGCTTTGGAAGTCAAGGACTTCTTGACAATCGGACATAACTCACATCAACAACTACCTTCCTCAAGCTACGGCCCTCAATTCCGACAGTCTGGCCCAAGTTCGTAGCTAGAGAGACATACACATAGGGCGAGCCATCAGGAAACACCAGAAATACGGATTTCGATCCATCCGAGGCGCTGCTGGACGCGCCAGGAAGCGGATGATTGTAGGGAGTATCATGGATATGCACACGCAATAGTGAGATGCCAAATGCCTTGACACGGGTGATGTAGTAGTGCGCTTTCGTAACAGGAGCCACTTCTTTTTGGAGGTTCAGGACGAAGGTCGTGGCATGGAAGCGCGGCAGGCTGGTGGCAGCGTTTTCGTCGATGACCTCGACGCTGTCGTCGGCAGAGGTACCACCAGAGCCCGTGACCTTGGAGAGCTGCAGCGCGTTCCAGCGCAGAGAGTTCGGATGGTCCAGGAGGTAGCGGGTCTCGGCCATGGCCAGCTGGTACAGCGTGATGCCATGCTTCCAGTCGCCCTCGAGAATCCGGTCGACGACCTCGCGCTTGCCGCCCTTCCGCGCCTTGAGCTCCTTGTACGCTTCGATGACCTCCTCCTCGGACGTCGCGGCGGTGTAGGGCGCATCCCCGTCCTCGTCGTCGTCGGGCCCGCGCGCCAGGAAGGGCTGGCAGTAGTCGCGGTTCTTCTTGTCAAGCCATTCCAGAACAAGCTCGAGAAGCGACTGGCGGCTCAGGCGGGACAGGGTCTTCGAGACATCGGGGCTCGTGGCGGGCATGCGCTGGGTGTGCGGCAGTGCCGCGTTGGTGGGCACGGAGAGGGTCCTGCGCGACATGGCGTGCTGGGGCTTGCGGTGCTCAGCGCGCAGCGTCGCGGTGGTTCGCGGGAGACGCGCCGCAGCTGGTGTTGACTAACGAGCCGACGGCCCAGAGCCCTAGCGCTTCGCCCGGCGTGGGGGGGGGCGCGGGCTGCTGCTTCGGGCAGTCCTTTCCTCCAGCGCCTCCGCCTGCCGGCAGTTTCCGGAGGGGTCGGAGAGTCGGGGTTTAGCTGCGCAGCCAGGCCAGATTGATAAGCGGGTCGGCGTCTACTGCGGCAGATGGCCGCGCACGTGGTGAGACCTCAGGCTGCGTGGGCGGGCAGCGGGCGCCGTGAAGAAAGGGACATCCTTTCTTCCAGCGCCATCGCGACGTCGCCGCTCCAGCGCGCCCCAGTGATTGGCAGATTTGCAGGCCGCTCTTTCACCTCCGGACAAAGGCGCAGCGGTGGCTCACGAGAGCGCCCTGGACCCGCCTGCCTGAGGGACCCGCGCGGCGATCGCGGCGCGCCGGCGTTAGTATTTCGCACACTCCACCTCGTCGACTCGCACGCCCTCAGTCTCCCGACCGAGGCATCCACCTCTCCGTCGACTCTGCAGCGACCGCTTCGACACTTTCCAAGGCACCGAGCAAGACCGGACGGGCGCCAGCAAATTATCCCTCACGCCGCGGTGCGCCAGCGTTGGGCGATCGCCGCCTCCCGATTACTCAGCGCCGCTCCCTCCGACATAGGCGGCCCATTACGAACGTCGACGTTGACACTCCCCTCGACTGTGCGAGCGCTGCCACTGCCAACACACCGCAGCGACCCCAGGATGTCTGGATTCGCCGGCCGCAGGGCACCAAACGTGTCTCAGTACATCCAGGATCTCAACACCGTGCCCACGTCCCAGGAGCTGCAGGCCCAGCAGCAGCCGGCGGAGACCTTTGGCGGCATCGACGACGATCTCTCGCTGTTCACGAACACCGAGTTCTTCGACTTCGACCTGGGCACGCAGATTCCGCAGGTGTCGCAGGCTCCGTCGCTCGACAACTTCGACCCGCTCGCTGAGGAGCGTGCACAGCGCCGCAACGCCGCGACGGCATCGTACGGCGAGGCGCAGCCGCAGCAAGGCAAGAACATGGACTTCAACTTCACTGGTGAGCATTAATTTCCGTTTTGCACTTTTCTGCACCGTTCATGCGGCCCTGGCCCCTCGCCTCGGCGATTGGCAGGGTCTTCACGAACTCCACCAACGGTGCCATTTCGTCGCGAAATTGCATCATCCCCCAATTCCCGTCGCTCTGGCCCCTATCACCGCGTTGGGGTTAAGCTTGCCGCGCGATGCACCTATTAGGCTGCTCGCAGTTGTGTGGGATGCGAGATCCCAGCCTGCGTATCTGGTCTCTAGTGGGCTCCCGGAGCACGCCATCACCCGTGATCCCGGCGGGTGACCCGAGCCGCCATCGACCACCACCATATTTCAATCACCTGTATAAACACCTACCCTATCCAGTATACAGTACTGATGTCGTACTATCAAGGCGAGTTCCAATCTCTCGACTTCTCCTTCCCGGTCGGCGGGCTGTCGGACTCCAACTTCCAACACCAGCCGAACCCGTACCCGGTGCAGCACCAGAATGGCGCCTCCACCTCGTCGCCTATCTCCGCCACCTCGCCGACCGCATCCGGCGGCAAGCGCAAGTTCGACGGCCTGAACCCCTCCGCCCAAAGCCTGTCGATCGAGGACGTCTCCCGCCTCGCCGCTGAGGAAGACAAGCGACGCCGCAACACCGCCGCCTCGGCCCGTTTCCGCATCAAGAAGAAGCAGCGCGAGCAGCAGCTCGAGAAGAACGCAAAGGAGATGGGCGACAAGGTCTCCACCCTCGAGAGCCGCGTTGCGCAGCTCGAAATGGAGAACAAGTGGCTCAAGGGCCTCATCACCGAGAAGAACGACGGCAAGAACACCAGCGAGTTCGCCGAGCTGTACCGCAAGTTTATCGGCAACGACAACAGCAAGGAGGAGAGAAGTAAGGAGGAGAACAAGGACGGTGTCGGCACCAAGGCTGAGAAGGCCTAAACGGAATCGCGGCCTATCTGGTCTGTTTTTCGGCATTTTGTTTCCCTTTGGTTTCTTCTTGTCGTTTCTGCAAAGGCACGAGGGCACGCGCGGGGTTGAAGGCGACGATGACCGAACAGCGCGACAGTGGATGGGCTCGTCAACATCGTGTCCGGAACCGCCCACACCACGGTGATGTCATGAGCATTCGTTCAGACTTCTCTTCTTTCGTCGAGCCTATGGGAATAGCGTCTGCGCATGTCTAGCCATCCACAGGTTAACGCGGAGGTCATCTGTATAGCAACACAGGGAGATGTTTTTACACGGCTCTTCATTTTCATTCATGACTCCTAATGGCTGCGGATGCCTTGTATGGCCCTCGCCTTGATGTTTATACCCAAATGATTTACTTTTTTGCGTTCTATCCACGAAGCCATCGCTGTGCGGCCTCCTGGCCACGCTGTCCGCGCTGAGGCCCAGCGACAACACGAGGGCAGAGGCGTGTGAATCGTGAAAAGCGCATGAATCGGCCAAAGGACCGACACGACCAGACTGGTGTGTGAGCATGAGCCGTGGCTGGCCGCCTTTCCTGGGCAGCATTCGAATGGCGTGCTTTTGGCTTTTCCTAGCTTGAACACCCGCCGTTGCGGAAAGGGTAAGTAACGGCGATGAGCAATACAACATCGCTACCGGTACGGGCGCAACGCCATGCTATAGCGATTACGAGCTAAGAAGAGGAGCGTAAGACATTCTCTAGCGGCAACGACTTTTCAACACCAGAACACCGCTCTTTCTGCACAGGCTCGTCATCATCCATGGCGTCATTACCTCTTGGGCCGGCTTCTCCTCCCGACCAACACACACGCTTGCCCACTTTTCTTGGATCTACGGTACACCTCTCCACTCCCCTACTTGATCCAGTTACTTCGTCGTGGCCGTTCCTTGAAGTGCATCACCATGACGATGAGGATGGGCTGGAAGGCTCTTTTTCACTGTTCTAGCTTCCCGGCTGGAGCGACGCAGACGTTCCTGAGCTGCGCTCCGATCGATCCCGTCAAACGTATCATCCCTGGCATGGATGCAGACAGGATGGACAAGACGTCGTTGTTATCTTTGCGAGCCGTTGAAGCCTTGGGCAAGGGATGCTGGAATGCCGAGGCAAACCACAGTAATCACGCAAGGAGGCAGTCCTCGAGAGCGATAGCAACAGGAAAATCGCTCGAGGAGATGATCGAGCTACAGCAAGGACAGCCTAGAGATGATCGCGATGCGGGGGTGGTGAGGGTTGCCTCTTGAGGCTCTGACGCTGCAGCCGGTGGGCCGCCCGCTCGTGGGCTGTGCTTCAGCGTGTAACCTGACCCGAAACAACAACGTGCTCTCTAGGATGGACTACGTGCGAGTGTCCCACAGTGAGCTGCTTGTTTTTAAAACACTCGGCTTCGCTCGCAAGATCTGGCCTGGGCCTCGCGAGGTGACGTTCAGGGGCTAGAGCCTAGATCCTTGAAAGGCTCGAAGAGACTTGGGGCGGTCGGATTGCTTCCTCAACTACTTCACAACCGGCATCCAGAGCAGCTTGTCACGGAGACATCACTGACGGTTCGCCATTATCTTTGGCGGGTACTGCTGAAACTTTCACGCGTCTTCAGCTCACACGGGAACCACCGGAAACCTCAGGACGAGTTCTCAGCCGTGTCTCTTTCACAGTCACCTTGTATCACAGTCAACGGCATTCTGGACGAACAGCTTTGACATCTGTCAGATCCTCAATTTCATACTTTAAGCACTGACTGTGTGCGACACAGGCGACGAAAAATGTTCACGAAGCGACCCTACTCGCCACAAAGGCCCCTTTCCGCCCTGAGCAACAGCTCCCGCAGACGAGCACCTCGTTTACCATTTGCCTAGTCCAAATCAAACATACACCATGCTTCACTCCTTTGCACCAGCCTCCGGCGCATAGGCCTGTGGGACGCTTCCGTAAGGCAGCAGCCTAACCATGTGCCTCCTCGCACCATCCTCGAAATCCGGAATCGCCGTATGCGCCACAGTCCTCTGTCAACACACGCAAAAAGTCAATCACCCATCCCAAAACCGCCGTACGGATTCCAAAAACATGAACAAAGCCCGCCCGAGCGGAGGGGGCCAACAAGACAAAAATGCCGCAGAACGCACCTGATCCCACACCACGACGGTGCCCTTCTCCCACCTGACCCTGCAGCCGAAGTCGAGCGAGCGGATGTGGTCGTGCAGGAAGCCCAGCACGGCGGCGCTCTCCTGCGGCTTGGCGCCGACGACGTCGCGCGCCATGGCCGGGTTGACGAACAGCGCGGGCGCGCCCGTCACCGGGTGGCGGATGACGAGCGGGTGCTCGGCGGCCACGGCCTCGCGCAGGGCGCGCTCGTGCCCGACGCGCGCCACCTCGCCGGCGCTGGCGCTGGTGTGCCGCAGCCGCAGCGAGTGCAGCGTCGCGCGGTATGCCGGCGACAGCGCCGCGTACGCGGCCGTCAGCGACGTGAAGGCCGTGTCGCCGCCGCCCGAGGCGGGCGTCTCGAGCGCCCAGAAGAACGTCGTCGACGGCGTGTTGGGCGTGAAGGTCTGGTCAATGTGCCAGAGGTCGTAGCTGGTGCGGCTGCCGAGGAGGGTGCGGAGGTTGCCTCTGGGCGGGGAGAGGGCCGTTCGTCAGTGACTGCTTTCGCTCCACTTGATGGTGCAGCCGGACGGTTCTATGCCGAAGCCGTCGACCTCGCGTTCTTCGTTTCCGTTCGCGGGGGAGAGACAGCAGGGGAACTCCTCACTCACACTTTCTCATCCGCATACACGACGTGGAACTCGGGCCCCGTCCCCTCCGGATACCCCATCGTGGGATGCCTATGCAGCGGGCCATAATGCTCCGCTATCTCACGCTGCCTGGCAGGCCCGATGTCCGCGAAGTCCTGGTCTCTCTAGCTCCCCCAGAACGATCACACACGAGTCAAATCCAGTCCTGTCTCACAAAAACATCATTGGTTTCTAAGTTCGGGAAAAAAAATCGTGGCCTTACAAACACCAGCACGCCTCGCTCGGCCGCCAGCAGCGCCACCTGATCCAGGCCGGCGGCGTCCAGGGCGCTCAGCTGCACGCCGCGGATCTCGGTGCCCACGCACGGCGTGACGACGGCGACGGCGGCGCCCTTCGCGGCCAGCAGCGCGGGCTTGGCCGGGTCGGCGCGTAGGCCGGGCTCGGGCGCGGCGAAGGCGGGCACGTCGAGCGCGGGCGCGAAGCCCTCGGGCCGGACGGGCAGGTAGTGCGGGTAGAGGGGGGAGGAGGAGGAAGTGTTGGTGGTGACCATGGTGGGCAGCGAGCAGCAGATCACGCGCGACAGGTGGGCGGGTAAACGCGGTAGAGGGGGGAGTGTGATGGCGTCTTTTGCTTTCTTTTTCCTCCCTCTCTGCTCTTCAGGCACGCGGCGAGGAGGGGTGCGGCGATGGCAACATCGAGCCGGCCCTGTCGTCACTCTTGAGCGTTCGGGGTTGACTGCTCGCGCCGCGGTGGCCGTTTTAGCTCCCGCGCGCCTTGCCCGAGAGGGGCGCGCGCTTGCCTCGCGGCGGCCTGGGGCGCGCCGATCTTGCGCGACTCGGGCGTGGCGGGCTCGATGCTTCTTCTGCGGGGCGTGGCCGCTTCGGGCTGCGGCCAAGGGATTTCGCAAGAAGGATCGGAAATTCGCACATCGTGGGCGCCCCGCCGCCGCACGCGCGCGGTGCCTCGCTGCCGTTGCATTGTTGCGTGGCGTCTGTTTTCTCCGTCGGCCCCGTTTTTTCCTGCTGGCCGTCTTCCGTGGCCGAGTGGGCGGGGCTTGTCGTTCCGGCGAAAGTGGTCGGCCATTTTCTTTGTCTCCGCGGACAAGGCCGGCCGTCGATATTGCTCGAGTAAGCCGATGTGTTTCCATTAATGTAGTGGCTTGAAGCGTGTGGGGGTGGTCTGGTGATAAGGCCGTTCTGGATGCTGCCCGGCTTTCCTGCTGCTGCTGAGCTTCAGCGTTGTTGTGATTTGCCGTGCGGGAAGTAAGACGGCCAGGCCAACCCACCGCATCCCTCACACCAGCAGGCCATCGCTCCGCGGTACGGCCCGGTCTGGCTGTGATCCCTCCTCTCACGGGCGGCTGTGTTTCCCTGCACTCTGCTGCGGCTCTCGGTACGGGCCCTGTCGCCTACGCGGCTAGCCCGCATGACATCCGGACCTGCACCATGCATGCATGCAGGAGCATGGCAAGAGATTGAACTAGCCGACGCTGATCTTAAGCCCCGCGAATTCAGCGTCAGGTGCCGGCGATCCAGTCCAAGTGCCACATGGACGCTAAAGTTGTAACGCGGCAAAGTTGGACGCATTCGAACCAACACTTCAACGTCGCGTCTCGTTTTCGTGACGCTGATGGCCGCCCTTTCAGCATGCCAACTGGCCCGACATTTATTTCCTTTTACAGCAAGTCTTCGTACTGCCTGCGAAGGGTAAGCGACACTAAGCGTTGCTTCCAAGACATTTGCCGATGACGCGAGACTCGCCTCAGATTCGTAAAACAAAATCCACACATTGTTGCTGGAAATTTTGCAATAAATCTTCACTTCACTATAAGCTACGCATAGATACCAAATGTGCGCGTTTTGCGTCTCCTTTGATCCCTCTTGCTGCCTGCCACGTTGAAGCAGAGACAGTGCCGTGACGATGTCCGATTTCAAGAGTCGCGACACACGATGGTGGGATCCGATTGTCAAGCCCTTCGCAGACCCTCGGCGTAGGGTGGTGCTCAAAATAGATGTCTGCCTGCTTTCTTGGGCATTCGTCGCCGGATTGACGAAAGTAAGCAAATCAGGAAAGTGACATTGGAGAGAGCGACGTCTGACCATCTGCACACAGGACATGGACCAATCAGCCACAACGCAGGCATACGTCTCGGGAATGAAGGAAGCTCTCAGCTTGTATGGAAATGAGCTGGTCGAGTTCACGACCTACTTCTCCATTGGATATGCTCTCGGCATTGTGCCGGCGCAGATTATCCAGACTATGGTACGTCAGACTATACGTGACACCGCATTCGGAAGTTCGCTGTTGACAATTTTTGATTTGCTTCCGTCCAGTGGCGTCCCTCGATATTTCTGCCAGTGTGTGAGATTATCTGGGGAGCCCTTACCTTGGCGTGAGTGTCTTGTGAGAGGTCTCTCCAAGATCAGGAAGCTGACCTCGTGCCGCAGAACGTACACGGCAAAGAATGCAAAGACGGTCTACGCCATCCGCTTTTTCCTTGGAATATTCGAATCGGTGAGTGGTTCCGCCTCCCGGTCGAATTATTACAATTGGATCTCATCGAAGTAACTCTAGACATCATGGCCTGGCCTAGTGGCCCTCATATTCAACTGGTACACTCCCAGAGAACTTGCCACCCGGCTCGCCATCTTCGGCGTCAGCGGTGTCGTCGGAAACATGTTCCTTGGCATCCTCCAGGCAGCTTTGTACAAGAACCTAAACGGCGTTAGTGGTTTGGAAGGGTGGCAATGGCTTTTCATCGTCTCGTAAGTGGCCGCAACAAAATCGTCGGGAAGGAAAAGGGGGAAAACGCAGTCCTTCCGACTATGCTTAAACTGACTGAGTAATCTATAAAGAGGCTGTATCACCATGTTCTGGGGATTCCTGGGCCTTGTCGCTATTCCCGACTCCCCCGCCATCACGCGAGCACTGTGGCTCACGCCTGAGGAACGCGGGCTTGCCCGGGCGCGCATGGCGGACCACGGGACGGAGACGGCGAAGATAATCGACCGTAAGACGCTGGTAGTCAAGCTGCGGAAGATGGCGAGCAACCCTATCTGTTGGCTTTTCATCCTGGGTGCGTGAAGCTTGCAAGGACCACCATGCTGTTTGATTGATCTGATGTCTCCTGTAGCTTACCTCCCGTACGCGTGGAGCCAGCGCGCGAACTCCTACTTCCTGCTTTACCTGAAAGGCCTGACACACGCCGACGGCACCCCGCTGTTCAGCACCTACAAAGTCAACCTGATCCCTCTAGGCGGATACTCCCTGTCCGTCGTCAGCTCCATCGGCCTGAACGCCATCAGCGACTGGAAGAACTGGCGATGGCAGGTCTCCATCTTCGCAGTGGTAAGTCCCTCTCCCCCACCAAACACCCCGCAGCCACCCACTAACCTCCCCGCCCCAAGGCCATCCAAACCCTCTCCTGCGCCGTCCTCTCTGCCTGGCCTAACTCGACCCCTATAATAATGACCTTCTACTTCCTCACCTTCAGCACCGCCGCCTGGGGGTAAGCCCACCGCTCCCCTCCCCTCCCCACCCCTCCCCCGGCTAACCGCGCCCC